>OY829916.1:854411-886911 GCA_963691935.1 Nephrotoma guestfalica | reverse complement strand
ATGTTAGGCCGTATATTTGTTTATATTAATTTACCTGAAAATATTAAGAGCGCTGTAAATATTTGTATGTTTAAACGAATTATAAAATCTCATCTGTTATCATCAGTTAAAGATTATTTGTGATTTATGTTACCATTCATTCTTAATTAATTAAATTATATTATATTAATTATTATGTATTTGAATTTGTTGCTATTGTGTGTAATGTAGTTTAGAGCCCTGCGCGGATACGTTTTTTCGTATCCGTATCCGATCCGCATTCGCCGAAAAAATATTAAATTTATCCGCATCCGCACTCGCGAAAAATTTTAAAATCCGCATCCGCACTCACCCGCATCCGCAAAATCGTTTTTTATGAATTTGCTTTACGTTAAGTCTCAACCAGTGAACACACAAGAGTTTAAGTTGTATTCTTATTGAACCATTTCAATGATCGGTAAGACCGCCAGTATTTTAGGAACCCATTGTTTAATTTTGATGAAAATGAGGTGAGAAGGCACGCAACAGAACATAAGTGATTGATAAAATTGACAGCAGCAGTCTGCCCCTTCCCACAGCCGTGGGTTCTCTGGCTAGGATTGAATAAACTTATCAATCATTCGTCTGAAATCAACATGATGTGATATTGTAACCTAATTTGAGGGCCAAAACCCGCATTGTGCGGATAATCATCCGATAACCGCATCCGACACTCATCCGCCACAAATTAATGCGGATACATCCGCTTTAATCCGCGGATAGCGGATGATTGCGGATATCCGCGGATATTACTATCCGATGCAGGGCTCTAATGTAGTTTTAGTCACTATGACACTATATTGCTGTATATGTGTTGTACGCATAAGTGTGAATGACGAACTTTTAAAGGAAACTAAATCCCCGAGTGATTCACACTATAAAAATTAATGATATGTACAAATGTACAAATAAAATAAAATAAATAAAATAAAACATGATCAGTCCAGTAGAACCGCAGTAGAACTTAAACAAATAAAGTTTTCCCTCTAAATACTTTAAAATGTATTATAATTTTTATATTTATTAATCTAATTTCGTTTTGAAACATTGAAACGGGTTAAACTTTAGCTACTGCTAAAGTTAACCCAGTTTCATAGATTTTTGCCGCTACCTGTATTCATCCCCAGCGGCATTAACCCGTAGCTCAGTCGGGAGAGGTTAATCGGTCGTGGGGATGGGGATGCACCGGTAACAGCCTAGATAACCGCATCAAAAAAAAAACAAACATAAAAAAAGGAAAAGTGGGGTATCGGACCTCGAAGTAGTGGTTAGCCTACCAGCCCATCGCTTGGGCAAAACTGACCGTGGTTGTATAGGTAAAATGTTTATCTAAACAGTTTACCCTAATCTACCTAATCTTAAAAAACACTATCTGGCCCATAGGCCTTAAAAGGTGGTGTTAGTAGGGGGTTGATAGTGGTATGCTATCGATGGCAGCAGAAAGAAAAAGAGCCGCTTAGCGTCAACAATTTTCTTTCCGCCGGCAGCCGACGTCAACCCACTATCTTTATTTATTAGGTTAGTAACACTAAAACAATGTACTTACCAAAAAAAACTGGTAAATCCGTATGCCAAAAAAAACACAAAATCCACAATTAAAAAAACAAAAAAAAACCACAAAAACACTTCATTAACTTAAGTACACTATTTTATTTCCCAATATCTATTTTTAACGCACACACAAAAAAACAATTCTTCTTAATCACACAAAAAAAAAAATTACTTGACCACACGTTGGTCTGTCTAAAAACTTACTGTCCCCAAAAAGCAAGAAAAATATCGTACCTATTTTGAGTTTCATAGGAAATTTTATGCGATCGCATCACAAAAATTCCTATGAAAATTGTACAGCAACGTGACATCGATTTTGCTGACTCGATCCACGCGCAAGTATTTTTTTCTTCAATCCATCCGTTGAGGAAGTTCGAACAACAACAACTACAATGCTATTCAATATTTGCATCGGTCATTGTCATTCCCTAATAAATACAAGTACATTTATTATGTACATAGGCAACGTAATCAAATTACGTTGATGTACATATCTGCGTTTACTTAACTGTGGCACATATGAAAAATTCTAAAGTGAATGAATCATATGATACCACTATAAATAAAGACAAAGAAGAAATGTAGAAGGCCGGCATGACGTTTGCTTGAATGGAATGTAGTTGAAGATATTATCTTCGAGGTCATGCCGATGAGGAAATAGATTTTGTTGGGATGGGTTGATAACGGAATTAAGTTTAATTCCGTTACAGCGTGGGGAAAACCCATACCCTGAGATGACAAGAGATCTCATGCTCTATTAGGAACGGACATGGTGGGGAGTTTCAGTCTTTGAACAGCCCAACGTGGCGGACGCCCCACACCCTGAGATAGTCTCAAAGCCGGGCACTTAACCTAATTATCCTTAATCACTAAACTTAAATGCTAGTGGGCTACAATTCTACCTATGCCTAAATATTTTAATTTAATTTTGACAGTAATAATATGTATATTTTTTTTTTTGTTAATTAACGCCTATAATTTACTACTCAATTTATAATTTCACTAGACACGGTGACATACTTATCGGTAGCCTCTCATCTCTCTCTCTCTAGCTGCTGTTACGCCTTGTATTGCTCGCCCCGGCTGATGTTTGTGTTTGGGTGTTAGTGAACCGTTGTCTAGTGGTTTGGAATAATAACATGCCGAACTTCCTTTGCTTCCACCAGGCGATAATCACTACCACTACTAATACTACCGTAACCAGTGAACTTGTATAATGCGGTAGGTCATGGATGTTGACCTGGTACCACGCCTCTTCCTGTTGCAGACTTCGGACCGCGTCCAAGATTTTATCGAGCTCTGGATCCAGATCGTCAGGTATTTGGAGCTCATTTGGTTTTCCCAGCTTCTGGGTAAAGTTAAAATTTGGCAGAAGGTATATGCTCTGCTCTGATGAATAAGTCTTTTGGCTTATCAACACGTAGTATTTCCCCATTGCCTGGCAGTCAGGGCTCACACTTAGTATCCCTCTCCCTTGTATGGTCATGCGGCTCACGGTTCCGTTACGTATGACACTGATGGTTTCTACTTGTGCCAGTGACATGATCCACTTATTGTCTTGGATCAGAGGGCACATGTTGGTTCTTTTTTTCCATAGGCTGAACATTACAATTCCCGAGATCCAGATGTTCATGCATCAACAGTTTGATCTCACACCGCTTAGGCTCCTCCTGGGTGCTAAATAGAGCATGCCTTCTTCTGCATATATGTTGACCATGTTGTCAAACTCTGCATTCCTTGAATTGTGCATCCTGCATTTGGTAGTACCAGGTTTTCTGTATGTTCATCAAGGTGATTGCCGAGGTCGGTTGCAGGAAAAACATTCGACCTTCATGAATGGTAGGCACTGGATACGTCTTGAAGACCTGGTACTCCTCCTGGTCCAACAAAGGTATCCTTAATTCAAAAATTAGGTGCTGGTTTATTAGTCTAGCTGTCGCCCTTAGGTTTTTGTATATTTGCACCCAGTGTTGTTCATAATCTTGGAGGCAGACATGCCTTGGTATCCACAATTTGAGCTTGTCCAGTTGATTCCGCAACTGTGATGGTTTTATCAGCCGGGTGTTGATTTGACCCTGGTGCAGGTCAACCATTACATCAATCATCGCTTCCTCTATCTCTTAGAAGATGGTGATCTGGGTAGACACTTGCAGTACCATGTCTACGACCTCAGCTCGGCTACTCAATCAGGTAATCTCCCCGTGCAACTGGTGGTACTGTGCTCTCATTTGTTCTTGCTGCATCTGTACCAGGTTTGCAGTCATGTTCACTATGTGTGTCTGCTACCTTGTGAGATCATTCATATGGAACAACCCTTGATGCAGATCTTTGATTGCTATTTCGTACTGTACTGCCGCGCATTGGTCTAACACCTCAAACACAACACTAGTGCCTTCAACGACCTTCGCATTTCTTCCTCTTTGTTTTTGTCTAGTAAAACATATTTGAGTATAAGGAAAAACACAACTGTATTACCTATTATTATTATTATCTTAATCTATTTTGCTAACCCTAACAACCTAGATAATACTTAATCCATCGTTACTTAATTATATGCTCTATTTATACGCTATATCTAATACGTAAAGTAATCTATTACTGGTGCCTTCCCGCACGCCACACCAGTCCTCACCTCACAATTACACTGACTATCTGCCGTGCCCACGGGCTCGTAGTCTGTCTAATGGTGAGATGGTATCTCTTACAGGCGCTTATCGATGTGATTGGCAACCCTCTTCGTCCTCCGATTGCCTATGTTGAACTCCATTCTGAGACAGAGTTCTACACTACAACTAATTTAATTCACGAAGACAAAATCCTGACAAAAAATAATAAAAGAAATTAAAAATTAAAAATATAAACAACCACAGTCAATTCCACCCTCGCAACGAGGTGATGGTTAATTCCCACTACTTGGGTCAAACAAGGATAGGAAAAGGTAAATGAAAACCGAATTGAACTGATAAAATATGAAATATTAACCCAAACCAGCAATGGCATTCGTAACTCCGTATATAACGAGAGTGAGACTCATTGCCCTGGTGAAAAAATTTTCATATTTCATTAAATTACCCGGTTAAGTAAGACACTTCTCTTGCCCTCATAATTCACAGTCATCATTCAATTCTACCTTAGAAGACGACCTGACTGTGTGAGTGGCAGGCCGAACCGCTCACTTCACTGGGAACAACAACTCGCCGACCGCTGTTGTGAATTTCCATAACTTTGCGATACTAACTCGACTGGTTTATGGCCAACTTGTATTCGATGCACATCCACTTGCAGACTCCTAAGTATGACCAACCAATCACGTTGTACCCTGGATGCAACTAACCTAACAATGAGAGGACTGACGACCCCATCCCGAAGGATGATATTTTAAAATTTTAAAAACAGAAGTGAATAAAACGCGACTCTTAAATATAAAGTTATAGATTGGAAATTCCATTTTTATCTAATTTAAAATATGACAAAACTTAACCTGTGGTAAATTCTAGCCACAAGCTAAATTGTTGCCACTAAACAGGGGATGGTTAGGGGTTCAATTTTACAATTCCAGCTGGGATGCGGAATGATGTGTCAATTTACCTGAGAATGAGCAGCCCTTTATACCACCCAAGATCGTCGCTTGGCAGGAAAGAGATATGCTCATTATTACTTCAGGGATCACATCACTCACCCTTGCCAGTGTAGAATTGCAAAATTGTACGTTGTACAAGGTACACGAAAACCGCACAACATTTTTGTTGGTGCATATGAACTGTTGTAAAAAGAATGGATCGCCGAGTTCTATGTACCACCACAAATACCAGTTCACCCCCCGGAGTGCGGGTTGGGACTTGCCACAGGCGAACTGAATATTTGGAGAGCCGGTACAGGAAAACGACAATTTAAGAAACTCATTTGTGTGTTTACGACCCACCCAGAATTAGGTCAGGCACACCGAAAAGGCATGACCGCAGCCATACTTACACAAACAAATTTCTTATTCTATTCACTAGAGATTCATTACACTGTTTGACACTTAAATCACTTTTTTCACTAAAAAAAAATTAATTTGGCCGAATTCCAGCCCGATTTTTGGGCGCCACTTGAAAAAGTGGTGCCTACATAAATATTTTAATTAATTCTGGAACAGATGTTGTGCTCCATTTGGGCGCCACTTGAAAAAGTGGTGCCTTCATATAAATAAAATGGACCTGATGTTATTAGGCCCTTGTTTGGGCGCCACTTGAAACGGTGGTAAACTTTAGCTACTGCTAAAGTTAACCCAGTTTCATAGATTTTTGCCGCTACCTGTATTCATCCCCAGCGGCATTAACCCGTAGCTCAGTCGGGAGAGGTTAATCGGTCGTGGGGATAGGGATGCACCGGTAACAGCCTAGATAACCGCATCAAAACAAAACAAACATAAAAAAAAGGAAAAGTGGGGTATCGGACCCCGAAGTAGTGGTTAGCCTACCAGCCCATCGCTTGGGCAAAACTGACCGTGGTTGTATAGGTAAAATGTTTATCTAAACAGTTTACCCTGATCTACCTAATCTTAAAAAGACTATCTGGCCCATAGGCCCTAAAAGGTGGTGTTAGTAGGGGGTTGATAGTGGTATGCTATCGATGGCAGCAGAAAGAAAAAGAGCCGCTTAGCGTCAACAATTTTCTTTCCGCCGGCAGCCGACGTCAACCCACTATCTTTATTTTCTAGGTTAGTAAAACTAAAACAATGTACTTACCAAAAAAAACTGGTAAATCCGTATGCCAAAAAAAACACAAAATCCACAATTAAAAAAACAAAAAAAACCACAAAAACACTTCATTAACTTAAGTACACTATTTTATTTCCCAATATCTATTTTTAACGCACACACAAAAAAACAATTCTTCTAAAAAATTACTTGACCACACGTTGGTCTGTCTAAAAACTTACTGTCCCCAAAAAGCAAGAAAAATATCGTACCTAGAGTTTCATAGGAAATTTTATGCGATCGCATCACAAAAATTCCTATGAAAATTGTACAGCAACGTGACATCGATTTTGCTGACTCGATCCACGCGCAAGTATTTTTTTTCTTCAATCCATCCGTTGAGGAAGTTCGAAATGCTATTCAATATTTGCATCGGTCATTGTCATTCACCTAATAAATAGATCAAGTACATTTATTATGTACATAGGCAACGTAATCAAATTACGTTGATGTACATATCTGCGTTTACTTAACTGTGGCACATATGAAAAATTCTAAAGTGAATGAATCATATGATACCACTATAAATAAAGGCAAAGAAGAAATGTAGAAGGCCGGCATGACGTTTGCTTGAATGGAATGTAGTTGAAGATATTATCTTCGAGGTCATGCCGATGAGGAAATAGATTTTGTTGGGATGGGTTGATAACGGAATTAAGTTTAATTCCGTTACAACATACAAGGTATGATGAACGTTCTCAGATTTGGTTCGGATGTTTTACACGAAAACACTATAAAACCCGTTATCTAATTAGTATCAAAAGGGCCTTCGGTAAGATTCGTAATATATTTTGCAAATAATAACACTCAACGTAAAATTACAAACTTTATTTATTTATACCGTTTATACTCCTTGCTTAAATTCACTATTTCATTATTTTGTATCACTACTGTATCACGGTGCAGCTGTTTACATTAACTGTCTTACCTTTACACTGTTCAACTTATACTATGCCTGCAGATTATTCCATTCCTCCATGCATCCATCGATGTAAGTGTGTCGCGATTGTAAATCACCTGTTTAAAATTGTAATCGTGAATATTCCACTCATCAAATTTTCCGAGTTTTCCTCTGTCATGATGATTAACACCTCCATTTATACCAGTATTATTCGAATGTTCTTCTGCTTTCGTTATTCTAGTATTCCCCTCCATATGAAATGCCACTGTAAAATCCAATTCCAGTATTAGAGATTTGATGCGGTAATGTCATTGCTTATTAATCGCCCGATAAAATTATAGACTTCGACTGGTCTCGAATGCGACTGTGTAGTGAAATAAATCACAATAATAATATACAATTACTCACAAATCATAAAATAAATGTTCAAAATTACTCTTAGCGGTCTCAATACAAGGGTTGTTCTTAAAATGTTTTTTTTTAAACCGGAAAACAACTGGTTGGAGTGACTGATAAGGGTTTGGGGCGAATCTATCATCCTTGCTCAAGCAAGAACCTATCGCCATCGAAGCGCTGCGTTCCCCACGGTTTTATGGCTGCGAGCATCTATTTTCGTAGTTGCGGGTTTGTTATGTCCTTTCCTTAGAAGTTTAGGGCGATTTTGAACCGGCGAGACGATAATTGTCGGCTCGTCTGAGAAGAGCAGTGTCTTACCCAAACTTTATCTTTGAAGTGGCGGATTTTAAACTAGCTTATCCTGAACCAGTGAAATCGCGAACAAATGATGCGAAAAATGGCGAAAGACATCTTTCGCATCATTTGTTCGCGATTTCACTGGTTTTTTGTTATTGGTTTACTTGTGAACGTTTATAATTTTGAGATACAACTAGTAATGGATAATTTGTTTTTGTTTTTACAGAAAAATTATCAAAGTATTATTTTTTTAATTTTTCTTTTTTGAATTGAGCCTGCCGTAAAATGCAGAATTAAATACGTAGGGATTGTTAGATTATTAAAACATAGAGAGCGACTGCCAATTGTCACAAATCTTAGTTTTTCCAAAATACAGAATTGAACCTCTAAGTAAATCTGGGATCTATAAAAGTGAATGTTAAAAATGCAAGATGTTTTACACTCAACAATCAAGGAGATCAATAATCAAGAATCGGTTACATTTATCATACATAAAACACAACAAAGTTGAAAATTCTGACTGGTCAATGATTCATCCAGTAAATGATTTCCGCCTATTAGATGCATTAGAGTTAAAACAAATCCAAAGTGTTGAAATGTAATTTGGGCCATTAAACAGCTGTTTTTTGGATTTATAGATCGTAACATTGTACGAGACATAACATATAAAACCACAAACCACAAACATATATTTATACAGCACATGACTTCCGAGTTGCACGAGCGTACCTTTCGAGTTGTTTCGAATTTTTGCTGATATGATACGGTCTGGACCTGTTGAATCAATAATTGACAATTGAAGAAGGAGGATCGGCTGATCGTCGTAGAGGAAAGACGTGTTTTTGTCTCTCCTTTAAATAAATTATTATTAATATTTTAATTCAAATCAGTTTAGGAATGTGTAGTGTGAGAGTGATGTGCTATTTTTGAGTGAGTTTTGTTCTTTAGAAGTTCACCTGTTAATACAGGTGAATTGAGACAGTTATTATGAAAATTACGTTCAACACATATACAATCAGAGAAGTATCTTTTTATTTTAATTTTCATTCTAATTATATAAAAGTTAATTATTTATTATTGTTATTATAACTATTTACATATATGTGAACGGTAATTTATAATCGTATACATAGAAAATGACATGTCAAGGGAATTCCCTTTGTATGTACTTAAGTACATAAAATATTGGTACCCGAGAAACCAAAATTTGAAATTACAACAGATCGAATTGTAACTTACCCAATAAGCGAAAATTTGTATACTCAAAATGGGTTGCCACCGTATTGTGACAAAAATGACTTTGTGGAATAATATAAATTGATAAATATATAAAATGTTAATGAAAGGAGGAAACAGTTTTCTGCCACGGGAAATTTATCATTTGAGCTGAAATATGTTGGATTGTGTTATTCATTTGGGTTTTTATTTAAATTTAATTACATTTTCATAACTTATTTTAATAATTTTCACTTACTTTAAACAATTCTATAAATTGAAATTTTGTCGAAAGTCCTGATTTAAAACAATAAAGTTGTCGGCAAATATAATTCAATTTATTTTTATTATTATTTAAAATTTATTATTTATTATTTTTTTTTTTTACATACCAGGGAAGATTGTGATTGCAACATTCTTGATCAGGGGTCTATTTAATTACTTACGCTTTGATCATAAACTCAATACAATCAAATATGATAACGATCCAAAGACTTTTTGCTATGGAATGTTGTTTTTCGACGATCTTTCTGGTTGAATTCAGGTTATGTTTTAGTGAAGTTGTGTGAATGTTAGATATAAATTAACCCTGGTTTTAGTTGGATGAATTTAAATATAGGTAGCTGAATGACAATACCGAATCTAACATTTTTTTTTATTTTTTTTTTATTTTATTTTTTTTATTTTGACATTATTGACGGAATATTTAGGTCATCATATGTATCATAATACTGCCGTGTCATTACGAACGTGAAGTCCCTCGGTTAGATGGTGTTGGATGGGAAGATAGGGCAAAATAAGGTTACAAGCAGTATGTGATGAGATGACCCATAGATGTGAATTAAATAACCTAACCAGTCTAGTAGGACTGATGCCGAATACATATGATGAATATTAGTATCCTTTACCTCAAACACAACTAACTTACATTAATTAACTAACAAACTCTAATCTAGAGTGTGAATTTAATTGAGACTAACATTCTAATATATTTAAGTAGTTAGAAAATGACTTTGCTGCGGTTCGCCCTAGTCGTTTCTGTGACTAACATCCTTTCCTAACTAACCTTATCTGTTAAGGATGCAGGCAGGGCTTGGGCCCGCATGATGCTGAAATATTATTCGCATTCAGATATAATTTGTTATTTGATTGTTGATATTTCAGGATTATGGTAACGTACCTAGGATCGCCGTTATGGCTGGCCTGTACGCCTCTATCATATCATATCGTATCATATCATATCATATGATACGGTCTGGACCTGTTGATTTGATTGACAGAATTTTTTTATCGGCAATTTGCTCCTATTTTCGTTAATGATAAAACCGAAAAATAAGCTGTTTCATTAATGTTCGCATCACGAAGTTTCCTTTTTTGCTATATTTATTTTTATGTATATTAGCTTTAAAATTTGGAGTAATTTTGGAACATTTTAAACATTCTGTAAATGTTTATCTACAAATTTGTGTTTTATCGGTTTATATTGCTGATACCAGTTTTTGTAGTCACGTGTGGCTGGCCGTGGTTATATCTCCATCGCTATACTATGAGAGTAGAATAATATTTGTTTCCTATGACTATAATATCTAATATTTCCCAGCTTACACCAGTGTTGATTTCAGTTTTTCGAAAAATCTTGCGGAGTTATTCAAAAAATAGGGTTGAATAATCCTCATCTTACTTTGATTAGTCTGACACCAAACGCGTGTCCTTGGTTGCCTTGGAATTTCCTCCATAATAATGGTCACAACTCACCAACTGTGGCTACTGCTTTTCTTTAGATAACTCCTAATTTGTTTCAACATGTAGCTAGCCCTACTGCACATCCCTACACGTGCAAGGTACACCAATCTTCATCTTTCCATCACTATGTTTCTTCTTCGTTACTACCGTCAATGATGGCTAGCATTAAAGTATGTTTCCTTATGACGTCACTAATTAGTTTTGTGCGCTTCTTGCAATCCCGAATCGCCAGCATAATTTGTATTGATTCTAAATGTTTCCAGCGTAGGTGCTTTAGATGAACCTCATCGTTACAGTTTCAGTTACTCATAGGATTATAATACTTGTAACTATAGTTTGTATCGGGAATATCGAGAAGAGCAGGTTCATTTATGCAGAGATCGTACACACAACTAAGGCTATTTACAAATGGACTTTGTCAAATGGGCCCCAGCCTCATATATCGTCGGCTCGGGTCACTTTACACCTTCATCAAGCCCATGATTTTTTTTGGGATTTACTACCATAGTTCTATCATATTTCGCTAATACCGGATCACTTCCCATACGTTGGTGGTGTGTAATAATACTACATCACCTATGATGATCTTCCATAGGTAAAAACTATATCTTTTTAAGCAAATTATTCAATATTTGTGGTAAACCTAACGATAATTTCGAACTAATACAGTGGCAATAATATTAATCAAATAATCTGCATCAATGCACTTTGTTTCATTAATATCATAAGAAGTTAAAGAAATGTCATAAGAAATTAAAGAATTCAAGCAATTTTCGAAAAAGTACTCTTAATTTCTAATTTTGCTGAATATCAGCAAAACTGTAAACCAGAGAAATCGATTCTCATAAAAATTGTTTTTGATTTAAGCAGAATAAGATTCCTCAATAAAAAATATTAGTTATCGTTTGAAAAACCATGTTGTTTTCCCCTTGCTGTAGAGTGTTCTAATTTCGGTGAAATTACAGTTTATTAATAAAAATCGTCATTTCCGCTTAAATTTGTGAAAAATGATTTAGACCAAATTTATTTTAGAATCCTTATTTTCTTAATCGATTTTTCGCAGATTTTATCTTAATATTGCTTTTATGCACAACTCTTCCTGACTCGGTTATTACGGTTGTATTCTGATTTTCTTTAACTATCTCATTTTTATACCTGGCTGTTAGTTTTGAGCCTAATCTAACATTCTGCCTTACGTAAATAGATTGGTCTGGTTGGTATACTTTTATAGGCTTTCGTCTCTTATTGTGATATGCTAAATCCTGTTCTTGTTTTTGTACGAGCCTCTTTATGCCGTTTAGGCGTGCCTGCTCGAATTCTTTGGGGGAAACATGTGGACTTCGTCCGAAACATAACTCTACTGGTTTTCTTTTGGTAGTAGAGTGTATTGAATGATTGTATTCATTCACCGATCTTTCAAGCAGCTCTACAAATGATCTTTCGATTCCGTCTGCCCTCAAACATCACATGATCTCTGAAAGGGTCGTGTGAAATCGTTCAACTTGTCCATTCATTTCGCTCTTGTAAGGGGAAATCCTGAATACAGAAATTTTTAGAGAGTCTTCCACCATGGATAAGATTGTATTTGAGCTTAGTGATGGCTCGTTGTCGATTACGACAACTTCGGGTATATTAAAGGAAAATAAGATATCTCTGAGAGGATGTTTGATATCTTCTATCAATCTGGATTTGAGTGGCTTACAAACTGCATATTTTGTTACTTTGTTTATTGCTGTGAGGGCTAGTTGGTTTTCAGTGGAATAGATGTCTATGTAGATGGTATGCCCTGGATAATTAGGAATAGGGGTAGCATTGATCACTTGCTTATTCGGGTGCCGATCGTACTTATTCTCTTTGCATGTAGTACATCGTTTGACCAGTAATTTAATTTTCCTATTCATCCTTGGGAAGTAATGAGTTTGGATGATTTGCTCTCTATTCTCATCGGCATTGTGATGAGCCCGTCTATGTGTCGCTAAGATTGTTTCTTCTTGTTCCGCTTCGCTCGTGATATCGGTTACTATTCTGCTCGTATACCGTATTTTATAGTTTCTAAAGTGTACTGGGTACACTTCTTGGGCTATATCCAAAATAGCTTCGGCAGTATTTAAGCCATTTATCATATTTGGATTCAGATATCGTTTGAATATATTTATTATATCCGCACGAGTGAAATTTGGTTTAATTATGGTATGTTTTAAGTAATTTGGAAACGGTGTTTGGATTTGGTATGAGTCTTCATCTAAGCCGGAATAAAAAGCAAGAATATTCTAGTTCAAGCAGAGGCTGAACTAACAAATGGTCCGTCGAGTCTAAAAAATTAAAAGTGTTAGAACAAACCATAAAAAGTGAATGAAAGAGCTTAAAGAACAGCCGCGCGCGTATGTACACGTAATAGAAATCATAAAAACAGATTTCACGTGCGTTTAAAAAGTTGGCGTAATAGAAATCATAAAAACAGGTTTCACGTGCGTTTAAAAAGTTCGCGTAATCGAAATCATAAAAACAGATTTTACGTGCGTTTAGAAAGTCTTACCTTCATAAAAACAGACGTAATAATTTAAAGTGATCACAGTGAATTAGTGGTAAAGTGCCAAAAAGAATTCTGTTAGAATGGAAGAATATCAAAACCAAGCAGAAATTGCAGAACAGATAGAGAGACTCTGGATAAATTATAAAAAAGATGGTCCGGAAAGGAAAACCAAAACATATTTGGAGAAAAAATTGCACAAATAAAAGAACTCTATAACAAATTCGTTAAAACAGATGAAAACTTAAAGCCAAATATAGCAAAATTACAAGACAACCATCCGTATCTCAATTTTGAGAAAAAATGTTGCCGAAAATTATAAGAAATACATTAATGAATTCCGTGGAAAATTAAATGAAAATCCACCACTGACACCTACATTTTCAACAAAAAAAGCGCATACGTCATGGCAGGAGAATGATCAACAATCCTCATCCGGAGAACGACAACCTGAGGTTCCTGAAGAAGATGAGATCCTAGACCTGCAAATAGTAGGAATCCGAAGAATGAATAACGAGATAGCAAGTGATGAAGAATTGCTAGAAGAACATTCATCAAAAACCACACTGGAAACTACGCATGAGGAGTTGCGCATTTTAATGGATAAAATCACAAACCTTCATGACGAGATTTGCGTAAAATCTATTAAAAATGAGGCAATTGGGAAATCAAATTACTTCACCTTCGATTATTACGTAAAGACAAGGAAAGCATATAAAGATGTAACACATAGAATACAGGAAGTGTTAGCGGGCACGAAAGATGAAGCTAAAATCAACACATCATTTCATCAAGAACAAACGATGCGTTGCACTATGAGACTACCGAAATTAGAGTTACCAAAGTTCTATGGTGACTATTCGAAATGGTCAAATTTCCGAGATTTGTATTGCCAAATTGTTCACGAAAATAAACAAATACCGAACACAATTAAAATCTTCGTATTTAAAAACATGTATTGGTGGCTCTGCGGCAAAAATTATAAGTAACCTGGAGATAATAAACGACAACTACAACATAGCATGGCAGCTGCTAAATGAAAGGTACGATAATAAAAGGCTACTTGCTCACAAGCAGTTAGCCATTTTTTTACGGTTACCTAAGCTATCCCAGGAATCAGGAGAATCCCTAAAAGAATTGCATGATACAACAAAGGAAGTTCTAAATGCATTAAAAGGATTAGGATTCGATACATCTACCTGGGACTTATTCATAACGCATATATTACTAAATAAGGTTGATAGCGAAACCAGCAAACTGTATGAAATGCAGTTAGAAGACCCCAGAAAGGTGGAGGATCTCGAAGATTTATCAAAGAATATCAACTTATGTACAAAATTTTTTATAGCAAAAAAAATGCAATGAGTGGATTTTTTGTTACACGTATTATAAGAATTATATTTTGCGTATTTTGCATTATATGATATATATATATATATATAAGTTAACGAAACGTGGTTTCGGAGAGTTAAAAAAATGAATTTTATTGGTCAAAATTTTACGTTAATACAATTTCAGGTATAAACTTACTCTAACTCTAAACTAACAATTTTTCATTCTTATACTAAATTAAAAGTTAATGTCAGCATTCTCGTATATAAAGAATTTAATTACAACGGAAATATGATTTGTTGATGTTGCAGTAGTATGGCATGTGCAACTACATAATGCTAGGAATTTGGTTGACTCAGCGGTTGACGTGTATAGCATTTTGCTAACTCTTCCCCCTTTAAAGATCCACGGCCCGTGGGTCACGTATTGAGGGTAACCGTGTGAATTTCTGGTAGGCAGCTGAAGATCCCCTGTTGTTGAGCTGGTTTCTGATGTCGCACTTTATAGAAATGGTGCCTTCTTGTGATTAAGAAAATCAAGATTATCGTTAAAATCAAACTTATGATTGCGAGATCTAAGAGCCCTGATTTTTCGTAGCTTGCGAACAATTTCTGTAGTTTTTTCACGTTATTCAGATGCAGGCTATGAAGATAGTCTGGATTTATCTTCATACTTTTTTCTGTTATATTCGACTGAAGCACTAATGGTAATATTTGGAATGTATGTGTTTCCCGGTTAGTGAACGTTATGTTGTTGATTATTATGGTCTCGTTGTTGAGTTGTATTAAAAAACTTCCCTCTAGGTGTTTGTTTGTATTGTTGCCGTAGATCTCACCGCTAAAGTTGTTCAGGTAGATTGTATTGTCAGCCAGTGTCTCAATTACCTGATTTTTGTTGAATATGTAGTCACAACTTGCATGCGTACCTCGTATGAGCTGGCTGATGCAATGGTCATCGTTGATTTCCTCCAAGCAGTTTTTCTCACAGATGATGGGTCTCGTGGAAAGAGTTACACTTCTGCGTTATCCCGAAAAGCCGATGTTGATTTAGGATAAGTTCCTTATATTCCAAGTAGACCTGTTTATTTTGTTTGATTGTTGATCTAATAAGGACATGGTTATAGTCCTGCTTCCTTGTTTTTGGTATTGATATTACGTATAGTATTATGGAATCCTTTACCAGCATTGTTGGCTCTGCGTATTCAATCGCTTCTATTTCATTCGTATATGGTAGGGTTTCGATTTCTGCAACGAGTCGTCCAATTTCCATTTTGTCCATAAGATTTGTATTTATTATCTTTGTTTTTGCTAACTGTGCGGCTCTAATTATTTCCTTTATTTCCTCTTTTATGATTGTGAGTTTGTTGAACAGAATCTGCTGTGTTTTACCATCCGCATCTTCGTGCAATGAGTCAACGATTTGGTTGTATTCGGCAAGGATTTTGTTTGCCGTTTTCATCAAGGCTGTGTTGATTTGGTATTGTTCATTGTTATTGTTGATGAGTTTGTTCTGGCTATCGACAATCTGGTTCCAATCGGTGGCATCTGGTGTTCCTGCAACCCATTTCCAGGCTGTTCCAATCCAATCGATCGATCGTTTAGTTCTTGTATTTTTACCTTTTAGTTCTGACATCAATTGTGTGATTTGTTGAACTTGGTGCGTCAACTGAGGTTTAAGTGAGCTTCTTTGATCGATGTGTTTGATTTCGGGTGAAATCCTTTCAACTATGTCTTCGTAAACGGTTAGATTGATGACATGAACAATCTTGAATTTTCCGTTGATGATTCGGCCTGATCCCTGTTTAACTGTTACTAGCGGATTGTTGTACTCATAGATGTTTAAGGGTGTTGTTATCGTCAAAACACAGGATCTAGAAGATGGAAGAGATGATACTTATTCATTTACGTTTTGTATATGGGTCTTGTGCATTTTTCTGCCCGAAGCTGTAATAACTGTAACTTGGTTATTTTTCGCTACAATTTCCTTCTTAAATTTCGCTCTATCTTTTCCTTGAATTTGCTTTACGGCCACGTATATTGTATCTCCGACTTCATAAGTTTTAGGCTCTGCTTTTTTTAAATTTTCTCTCCGTAAATTGGATTGTTGAGAGTCTTGAATCCTTTGTACTACGTCTTCATTCACTTTGTCCCTGAAATTTAGTAGACCCTGATAGTTGATGCGGTTGGTTCTAGCGAAGAATAGGTCACTGGGTTTCCTTCTGGTGACTGAATGTATTGTGTTGTTGTACCTATCCACCGCAATGCAGACTAGGTCCTTTATGGGGAGATCCTTATATTCATCCATTAGGCATCTTGTGATCTCGATGATTGTTGAATGGACCCTTTCAACCGTGCCGTTTACCTCGCTTTTTTGAGAGGGTGTGAGATAGATTTGTATTCCTAGTGTTTTTATGTAGTCAGATATCATGGGACTGACGAAACTTGATTCGTTATCCATTACTATTACTTTTGGTACGGTGAAATAGTGTAGGATTTTGATGATTCTGCTTCTTAGGTGTGTGGCTGATCTATCTTTAATGTGGAAAAGTTTCGTGAACTTGGTGAATTTATCTATGCAGGTGATGAATTTTTCCTTCTTGATGTTGATAATATCCATGTGAATGATTTCCGATGGATAGGTTGGGATTGGTGTTTGTTGTAATTTAACTTTGTCGGGATGACGGTCGTATTTTTTTGTATGACAAGTCTCACAGTTCTGTGTATATTTTCTTATCAGGCTTGCCATTTGAGGAAAATAATATTTTTCCAAGATTTGTTCTTTATTTTCTTGAGAATTTCTATGGGCTCTTTTATGCTCTGCCTGAATGATGTTGAATTTATTCTCTTCGCTTTTTATGTCCTGCACAATCCTTTGTGTTAGTCGAAGTTTGTACCCACTAAGATGTTCCGTGAATAGTTCTTGTAACATCTGGATATGTTCCTCCGGAATTTTAATTCCATTGATCGCCGTTGGGCTAAGTCTTTCCTTTAGAGCTCTCGTTAGTGTTTCTTTGTTTATCTGCCTTAAGCTGATGAAATGCCTTTGGTAGTTAGGATGGGGTTCCTCACGAGCATAAACGTCTTTGTTTTCCGAGATGATGATTTGATTTCTGAATACATTTATTGGTGCATCACAGTATGGTATCAAATTGGTGTTGTCCTGCTCTGCGCTATGAATTGTCTCATCTGTTGACAGCATATTTGTTTCTAATTCCAATCGTGATAATGCATCTGCTACCTTGTTAATGGATCCGGGTTTGTAAATTATTTCATAATTATATTCTTCCAGACGTGCTTTCCACCGTTTTAATTTCGCGTTGTGGTTACGATTACTTAGTGAGAAGGTTAGGGGTTGATGGTCCGTGATGATTTTTATCTTTTTTGCGCCATATAGGTAGTTTCGCAGGCTGTCCAATGACCAGATGATAGCTAGCATCTCCTTCTCATTCGTAGCATAATTTTCCTCTGTTCTATTTAACGATCTGGAGATGAATGTGACAGGTCTATCCTTTCCGAGTTCACCCTGCGATAATACTGCTCCAATCGCGGTGTCTGATGCATCCGTTGTTAATATGAATGGCTTCTCAAAGTTAGGGAAGATGAGTATTTCCGTTGATGACAATAATTCTTTGAGTTGTCGAAATGCGTGGATTTCTTTCTCTGAAAGGTTGATTTTGACCTTTTTTGACGCATTTGCCTTGATTTGAGCATTTTCTCCCCTGGTGAGGCTTGTAAGCGGTTTCGCTAGCTTGGCAAAGTCTTTTATAAAGCGTCTGTAGTATGACGTCAACCCAAGAAATGATTTTAGATCTTTCAAGTTCTCCGGAATTTTAATATTTTGGATTGCACGCACCTTCCGGTCGTCGGGTTTAATACCCTGGTCGGTTATGACGTAACCGAGAAATTCGGTTTCACTCTTGAGGAATTCTGTTTTATTAAGGTTCACGCGCAAATTCGCCTTTTCCAGTTTGGAGAATATCTTCTCTACATTGTTTAGGTGTTCCTCTTCCGTGTTTCCTCCAAATATGATAATATCATCAATATAGACATAACACATTTTTCCAATGAACTCTTTTAGCACGTTGTCTATCATTCTCTGGAAGATCGCTGGTGCGTTTTTTAATCCAAAAGGAAGCCTTAGGGATTCGTACTTCCCGTTCATTGTTGAGAAGGATGTTTTTTTTTATGTCTGAGTCCTTCATCCGAATCTGATGAAAGCCGGAGGTGAGGTCGATCGTTGTGAAGAATTTACAGTTTCCTTGAAATGTCTGGAATTGGGTAGGCATCTGATACTGTTACGGCATTGAGTCTTTTAAAATCGATGACCATACGGTATTTACGTATACCGGAAGCATCCAACTTTTTTTCCACTACCCAGATTGGAGCGTTGTAGGGGCTCTTGGAAGGTCTTATAATACCGTCATTTAGCAGCTGTTTGATTTGGGTTTCCACTTCACCTCTCATATTTACCGGATATGGGTAAGATTTGGAATAGATGGGTTCCTCTGTTGTTGTTTTAATCTCTGCTCTTACATCTGTTTCGATGATTTCATGGTTGTCAACCGGCCCGAACAGTTTTTCGAATTTTGACAGCATTACTTGTAGGTTATGTTTGGTCTTTTGCGAAAGATGATTGTCCCGAATTTCCAGATTATTGACTTGTGATGACTGCTTTTCCTTTAGTGGTATCTTTATGTTTGATCCTAGAATTAACGTGTTATTTTTTCTGTCGATTATGGCCCCTAGTTCTTTTAGGGTATCATCTCCAATTATCCCGTCGAATGATTGAAGTCCCGGTAACACGAAAAATTCCAAATTTTGTGGATTCCGACACTTTTAAAGAATGGTCCAAAAAATTTTTCCTTAATCGGTATGCTTCCACCAGCTGATTTAATATTGAATTGAGTGTTGGTCGGAATTGGGTTTTTTGCTAGTTCAGATCTGATGAAATTTTTGTTTGCCCCGGTGTCGATGAGGAATTTGAGTAATTTTTTGTCTCCAGTTCTGTATTCTAAGTATGGTACGCTAGAGAGGCGTCCATCATAAAATTTAGTTCGGTGTTTCAACTTCCTGTTCTTCCTCTTGATCGCCTATGTCCAAGTCTGAAATCTCGTCGGAAATCATCTGATTATATAGTTCTTCATCTACTTCCGGTTCTAAGTGGTAGATTCTTTGGTTCTTTCTTGGTATATTTTGATCGGAGTGTTCGCGTTTGTATGCGGGTTGATAATTTTGCTGATTGTTTGGGTTACTTGTCCGATACTCTTGTTGATACGTAGGCCGGTTCATATAATTGACATGCCTTGTCTGGGTGGATGGATCGATCGACATAGGTGTTGGTGGTTTTGGTCCCACTGGACGTGGAGGCGGCAATCTATTACTCTGATGCTGAATGTTGTAGGCCATGTTTCTTTGTGGTACCGGGATATTTACCGGTTTCCTTTGTAGATTTGCTTGGTATGAAGCTAATTGATTAATTGGGGCTACAACTGAATTATTTAAGCTCCTTTTATGGATTACTATGTTACGATAATTCAAGTTTTGGAACTCTAGGCATGATGTATATGCCTCAGGAAGATTTTGTGGACGTTGGATCATCAGCATTCTGCTTAACTCGCCATTGAGTCCCCTTAAGAATACGTCCAGAGCACGATTTCTGTATGTTTCTTTCAATACCTCGATGGTATCCAATGAATAGTTCTCCGTTTTAATCTTGTTAACAATCAGTGAAAACTGATGGTTGATATTTGCATAAAACTCATCAATGCTTGCATTTCCTTGTGTGATTCCGCTCAATTGGTGCTCTAAGGTCCTGAGATCCCTCTTGTCGGCATAGTGGAGGGATAGACACTTTTTTATAGATGTCCAGTCATCGCTGAATATGTTATACGATATCAATGCTGCATCGGCTCTTCCTCTAATCTTCTGCCGGATGCTTTGGAGTATTGATCGATATAACGGTTTATTTTTTACTATCTCGTAATCCTTCAAAATATTCTCAACGTTGTGAATCCAAGATATATATTGTGTTGGATTGCCATCAAAACTCTGGAGTTCCTTTACGCAATCGGGAAGTCTGCTGATGTCTGCTAAATCTTGCTCCGTTTTTGGTGCAGCTAGTTTCTCAAATTTGGTGATGACCGGGTTTTCCAATTTAGCTATGCGTTGTTCCAGTTTTTTCGTTACTTCAATTTGGGCGTTGATAGCTCCAGTCAGCTGCTTTACTTGTTCCACTATTGCCTCGATTGTTGCCATTTTATATTATTATATAATTATATAGCTATTAATTTTTGTTTTTATTGCCAAAATATTTTCACATTGCCGTATAAATGTTGTCGCCGGCTTCGTAGGTCTTTGGATTTTCTTTCTTACTATTCTCTCGGGTAATGGTGGACTCTTGATGTTTACGTAGTCTCTCGATCAGGTCCTCGTGTACTTTTGTTTTGAAGTCCGTAAGATTTTGATAATTGGTTCTCTGTGTTCTACCAAAAAAGATGTCATTGGGTTTCCTTTGAGTAACCGAGTGTATGGAGTCATTATAACGATCCACTGCTATATTGATGAGTTCTTTTGTGGATAATTCCTTATACTCGTTCTGGAGACACCGAGCTATCCACCGAGGATACCCAAGGTTTTTAGGTAGTCCATCATAATTGGGCTCACAAAGCTTCTCTCATTATCCATCACGAGTATGCGAGGCACTGTAAAGTAGTGTAATGCCTTTATAATTTTATCTCGTACATGCGGAATTGATTTATTCTTGACGCGGAAGAACTTTACAAATTTTGAGAACTTGTCCAAACAGGTTATAAATTTTTCCTTTTTTATTTCCATTATGTCGAAATGGAGAATTTCAGCGGGGTATTTTGGAATAGGTGTTTCCTGGAGAGCGACACGATGGGGATGTCGATCATATTTATTGGTATTGCAGGTGTCGCAGGTTTGGGTGTATTTTTTGATCAAACTAGCCATCCCTGGAAAATAGTAATGTTCCAGAATTTGTTTCCGATTCTCCATGTGGTTTCTGTGTGCCCGCTTGTGTTCTGCTTTTATGATGGAGAATTTATTTTCTTCGTTCCGAATATCTTCTACGACTCGTTGCGTCAGGCGTACCTTGTAGTTAGAAAAGTTCTCTTTAAACACTTCCTGCAAAAGCTGGATATAGCTCTCCGAGATTTTGATTCCATTGATGATATTTGGATGCAATCTTTCTAGTGGGACCTTGCATAAACTTTCCTTGTTTATCTCTGGTAAGCTGATGTAGTGTCTATGGTAAGCGGGATGCGGCTCTTCGTGAACGTAGATGTCTTGACCGTTTTGGAATATCAATTGGTTCCTGAAAACATTGATGGGTGCATCGCAGTATCGAATTAAGTTTGTAGAATCTTCTTCCGCACTGTGAATGGTTCCGGTGGTGGATAATACGTTCGCCTCTTGTTCCAATCTCGACAATGCATCAGCCACTTTATTGGTGCATCCAGGCTTGTATATAAGCTCATAGTTGTATTCCTCTAGTCGAGCCTTCCAACGTTTTAACTTGGCGTTATTATTCTTATTACTTAATGTAAAAGTTAGCGGTTGATGGTCTGTCAGGATTTTGATTTTGCTTGCTCCATATAAGTAGTTACGAAGGTTGTCGAGCGCCCATATTATGGCCAGCATCTCCTTCTCATTGGTCGCGTAGTTTCCTTCTGTTTTGTTCAACGACCTGGAAATGTAGGTAATTGGCCGACCCTTGCCGATGTCCCCTTGCGATAATACCGCACCAATGGCGGACGAGGAAGCGTCGGTGGTTAGTAGAAAAGGTTTGTTAAAGTTTGGGAAGATCAATACCTCCGTTGAAGACAGAAGCTCTTTAATATTGTTAAACGCTTCAAACTCCTTTTGGTTCAGATCAATTTTCACCTTCTTGGATTGTGATGCGCTGATTTTCGCATTTTCTCCCCTCGTTAAGTTGGTTAATGGTTTAGCTACACACGCAAAGTCCCGTATAAATCGCCGATAATATGATGCGAGTCCCAGAAAGGATTTAAGGTCTTTCAAATTCTCTGGTTTCCTGATGTTTTGTATGGCCAATATTTTCCTTTTGTCCGGTTTGATGCCCTTATTCGTTATGAGATACCCTAAAAATTCTGCTTCGGTTTTTAGGAACTCCGTTTTATCGATGTTTACGCGCAAGTTGGCCTTCTGCAACTTTGAAAACACTTTCTCGACATTAGCTAGATGTTCTTCTGCTGTTCCTATATAGACATAGCAGAGGTTACCAATGTATTCCTTCAAGACATTATCTATAATCCTTTGGAAGATTGCTGGAGCATTTTTTAGCCCGAATGGGAGTCTGAGAAATTCATATTTTCCGTTCATAGTGGAAAATGATGTCTTTGGAATGTGAGCTTCCTTCATTCTGATTTGATGAAACCCCGAAGTCAAATCGATAGTGGTGAAATACCTTGAGTTTCCGAGATTTGCCAGTGTATTTGAGATATCCGGAATGGGATAAGAATCCGATACTGTCACTGCATTCAATCTTTTAAAGTCCACTACCATTCGATATTTCTTGGTTTGCGAGGCATCCATTTTTTTTTCCACAATCCAAATTGGGGAATTATAAGGGCTTTTAGATGGTTGTATAATCCCATCCGTTAGGAGTTGAGCAATTTGTTTGTCCACTTCTTGCCTCATGTTGTATGGGTAAGGGTATGATTTGGTGTATACCGGTTCCTCACTGGTGGTTTTGATTTCAGCCCGTACTTCTGTATCGATGGTTTCAAAATTATTAACCGGTCCAAAGAGCATTTTAAATTTTGAGACAACCGCGTGCAATAGTTTTTTAATGTCAGGTGAAAGATGACTATCCCGAACTTCTATACTGTTGACCTGGCATGACGGCTTTTCCCGTAATGGAATATGTATGTTGGGTGTAATTACCAATTCGTTATTCTTTCGATCAATAAGCGCTCCAAGGTCCTTTAGTGTGTCGTCTCCTATGATGCCATCGAACGATTTTAATCCGGGTAAAATGAAGAAATCAATGTTATTATCAATCCCAACGCTTTTGAAAAACGGTCCACTAATTTTGTGACTGATTTTGATATCACCTCCTGCAGATCTGATTTGGAATTGCTTTTCAGTTGGTTTGGCATTAGCAGCTAATTCGTATTTTATAAAGTTCTTGTTGGCACCAGTGTCAATGAGGAACTTTAATATATTTCCGTTTTTTAGCCGGTACTCTAGGTATGGTACGCTAGAGAGGCTTCCATCATAAAATTTACTTCTGATTCATCTCCCATATCTTGTTCTTCATAAATTATCTCGTTTTCGGTGTTGTCATCTGTTAATTGAGTGTATTGGTCTTCTTCGAGTTGTGTTTCCAAATGATTTACTCGTTGTTGTTTTCGTGGTTCATGGAGATAGGAATGTTCTCGTTTTATAAATGGATCCTGAGAAGGACGGTTAATATAATTTACTTGTCGCGTTTGAATTTATGAACCAACTTCCATCGGTGTTGGTGGTTTAGGATAATTTGGTCTTGGTGGTAGGACGTTGTTAGACCTCTGGTGCTGAATATTGTATGCCATGTTTTTTCGTTGCGGTGTTAATGCCTCACTATTTTTGGGCAATGGTCTTGGGTGTGTGTATGAAATTTGGTTTATTGGAGCCGTTACCACATTGTTGAAATCTCTTCTATGAATGGCTATGTTTCTAAAATTCAGGTTCTGGATTTCAAGGCAGGATGCATATGCCTCAGGTAGTGTAGATGGTTTCTGGATGATCAGCATCTTTGATAAGTCTCCGTTTAACCCACGAATGAACACATCTAGTGCCCGATTACGATATGTTTCAACTAAGACATTGATTGTTTCGAATGAGTAGTCCTCTGTCTTGATTTTATTGACTATTAACGAGAACTGATGGTTCACGTTCGCGTAGAATTCATCCACCGTCATTTGTTTTTGCACTAGTGTACTTAGTTGGTGCTCCAATGTGCGGAGATCCCTTTTATCGGCATAATGTAACGACAGGCATTTTTTAATTGCAGTCCATTCTTCGCTAAAGATGTTGTACG
Organism: Nephrotoma guestfalica; assembly: GCA_963691935.1. Lineage (NCBI taxonomy): Eukaryota > Metazoa > Arthropoda > Insecta > Diptera > Tipulidae > Nephrotoma > Nephrotoma guestfalica. The sequence continues at coordinate 862,121 of OY829916.1, read as the reverse complement.
AAATTAACGCTGAATCGGCATTACCACGAATTTTTTGACGGATGTGTTGCAATATTGCTCGGTAGATAGGTTTGTTTTTTATTATTTCGTAGTCGTGTAGTATAGTTTCGACGTTATGTACCCATGAAAGATATTGGGTGGGATTTCCATCAAAAATCTGTAGTTCCTTAACGGAATCTGGCAAACGGCTAATTTCTTTTAACTCCTCTTCATTTCTGGGAGTAACTAACGTTGTTGGTACTGCCTTGGAACTCGTTGCGCCCTCCAGCTTACTCAATCGTAGCTCGATTCTTTTTGTTAACTCAATCTGGGCATTTAAGGCTCCCGTGATTTGTTTGAGAGTGTCTTGAATTTGCTCCATCGTATTTCTTGTGTTTCAAATTTCGATCGTGACACTTTTCACTGTATTATTATATCTTTGGTTATTATTATTGTTGGTTATTTAAGTATTTAGATTTTTGTTTTACACTAAACTTGAGTTTAAGATTTTTGTTTGATAGTACACTAGATTTGTATATTAGATTTTAGATTTTACACTAAATTTGTGTTTAAGATTTTTGTTTAATGGTACACTAGATTTGTGTTTTAGATTTTAGATTTTACACTAAATTTGTGTTTAAGATTTTTGTTTAATGGTACACTAGATTTGTGTTTTAGATTTTAGATTTTACACTAAATTTGTGTTTAAGATTTTTGTTTAATGGTACACTAGATTGTGTTTTAGATTTTAGATTTTTCACTTACAGGAAAATTAATTGAATTTCCATGTGACGTGCACTTCGGGACTGTGTGCACGCGAGAGACCAACCGGGTGTGCGGACGGAACGTAGATTTCCTTTTTAGCCGTATGTTTTTACTTTTCACAAACGGCCTACTGCGGTACGTTTTGCGATCACTACACTTGAATCACTATCGTAATATAGAATTTGTTACGTACAAGTGAACCAGTTAAGTTATAGTGTATTATTTGCTATAACTTTTTACGGTTGGTCCCTGTTTCGGCGCCAGTTAAGAATTCTGTTGGAATTCAAAGTTAAAAAAAACAACTTTATTTCTTAAACTCAAAATTAGAACTAACTTAATATTAAAATTTTACATAAAATTAAATCTAGAATAAAATTTATTATTGTTGAATCAACACTTTTAGTTTTCGCGTGCACTAGTGGCACGTTGTGTTGATGAAGCATTTCTTATGGTGTCAACTTAGGCACGTTGTGCTGATGTAAATTAATAATGATGTTAGCATGGGCACGTTGTGCTGATCCAACATAACTGGTGATCTTAACTTATATATATATATATATATATATATATATATATATATATATATATATATATATATATATATATATATATATATATATATATATATATATATATATATATATATATATATATATATATATATATATATATATATATATATATATATATAGATATAGATATATATATATATATATATATATATATATATATATATATATATATATATATATAGATATAGATATATATCGATATATATCGATATATATATCGATATATATAGATATAGATATATATAGATATACATATATATATATATTTTTTGTTTTCTTCTAGTAGGGGGAAAATCCTCATGGACGTTGTGCCGGACTTCTACCGACTAAAAACCCCCTACCTCACCTCCTCGCAGCGACCGGTACCACAAATTTGTTGCATTTCTTCGACCGCGGGATGTCTATTGTCCTCTAGTTTTGTTCAGAGCGACATGGTCGCTTGTTCCCTCATTTTTATGGTTAGTATTACTCTAATCATCCTACTTATAGCATACCAACCATTCTCGTCCGCCAGCATCCTCGAAATGATTGTACCTGGTGTTATGGCTCCTACAACATCTGTACACTGCTTTCGCACTTGATCCCACCTTGCACAGTAGAATATCGTGTGCTCTGGTGTATCCTCTTCGGTACAGTATAAGCAATTAGGTATATCCTTGATATGCACTCTGAATAGGTAGCTGTTGAAACAACCGTGACCTGACAAGAACTGAGTGAGATGGAAGTTCACCTCGCCATGTTTACGCTCCACCCATTCCTTTAGCCTCGGGATGAGCTCCCTGGTCCACGATCCAGTATCAGCGCTCTCCCATCTAGTCTGCCATTCTTGCATTAATTCTGATTTGGCCTCAACGCTTGGGCTTCCCTGAAGAACTGCTACTCTATATTTCGCCAGCACCGTGATCGGCGGCATATTAGCTATCACGAGAACTGCTTCCTTTCCAACTGTTCTGTATGCACTGCATACACGCAGTGCTATGGTCCGTTGCACACACTCCAACTGTTCACGCGCCTTTGCAGTTTCTAAAGCTCGTATCCAGATGGGTGCCCCATAAAGTATTGAGGATAAAACCACTGATGAGAGCAATTTTCTTTTACTAGCGCTTGGTCCACCAACATTCGTCATCAATCCGATGAGCCCTTTTGTCGTCCGAGTCGCCTTTGCTACAATTTGCCTTACGTGTTCTTGAAAACAGCGACGGTAGTCTAGCCATATACCCAGATATTTAATGTGTGTAGTCGGCTTTACTTTGATTCCATCCACGTTGAAATCCATCGAGTTGAGAACTCTGCGGCCTGTCATTACCACTGCTTCAGTTTTCTCTGGGGCCAATTGCATTCGGTGATTGTGAAGCCACCTAGAAATCACCTCTATTGCTGCATCCACTCGTTCCACTAGTTGTAGTTCATGTCTGGCGAAGACAACGAGTGCCAAGTCATCTGCGTAGCCCACTAATTTGGCATCTTCGGGCAAAGGAATTCGAAGAATGCCATCGTACAAGATATTCCAAAGCATCGGTCCCAATATGGAACCTTGGGGAACCCCGCTCGTGACATCCATCTGAGTAGCAACACCTCCAGCTTCCACAATGATTCGTCGTTCACTCAAGTAACTTTGAAGTACCCTCCTCAAATATGGACTAACTTGGAAGTTATTAAGTTCTTGCAGAATTAACTCCCATGATGCAATATTAAAGGCGTTTCTTATATCCAGTGTGATTACTACTGGGATACGCCGCGTATATTGTGTACCATTAGCGGCTGAATCTATAAGCTTCATAACCTCCACTATAGCATCTATTGTGGAATGCCCTGCTCGAAATCCAAACTGATTATCAGCGAGTCCACCTGCCCTATCAATTTCGTCGATCAGTCTGCGTAATAGCAAATGTTCGAAAAGCTTTCCGAACGTGTCCAGCAGACAGAGTGGCCTGTAAGATGTCGATACGCCATCCGGTTTTCCATCTTTCTTTAACAGCACCAATCGCGCCGTTTTCCAGATGCGAGGGAATTCCCCCTTCTCTAGAATGGAATTCATCACGTCTAGCACCTTTTTTGGGTGGGTTTCCGCCGCGATCCTAACGGCCTCTGATGGAATTCCATCTGGCCCGGAACTTTTCTTCGTTTTCAATTTCCGCCATGCCATCTCGAGTTCCTCAGTTGTGAAAGGTGGAATCTCTACCGGTCGTATGTTTTCATGTTCCACTTGGTCGTGCGTTGGAAAGAGCGAGGCCACGACGATGTTAGTGATATCTGCGGGTAATGTAGGTGTTTTTCGTCCGAATTTTTTCATCACGATCTTATATGCATCTCCCCAAGGGTCCTCTTCGATTGTATTACAGAGGAGTTTCCAGCAGTTCTTTTTCGATTTCGCGATCGCCTTTCTCATGCAGGTGCGGGCGCTCTTCAAATTATGGTGAAAGGTTCTGTCTGCTTGGCCGCTAGTGCGCCTGTTCTCTCTTGTAAGCCTTCGCCTGGCGTGATTGCTGCGTCTGCGAAGTTCAGCGATTTCTGGAGTCCACCAGTAGACAGCTTTTCGTCTATTTCCACTTCTAGATTCTAGCGCCTCTTCGCATATTCTTCTGACAGTTGTTACTAATTGTGTCGGTGTTATTATGCTAGGGGCGCCAAGGTGCTGTTGCATCGCGCTACGAAGGCGCGTCTGACTCTTTTCCCCAACCTGCCAGCCTCGGTTGACTGGAACGCTAGTACCCTGAAGTCTAGCTGGTGTCGCTGTGTTTATTTCGAACATAATATATCGGTGGTCACTAAGACTTTCTTCATCCAAAACTTTCCAGTTTTGGATTCGATTTATGGTGTTTTGTGAGACGAAGGTTACATCTAGGAACGAGCCATAGTTTCCTCTTTCGTATGTAGGTGATTGCCCTGTGTTGACACTGCTAAGGTTACAGGATGCAGCCCAGTCTGCCAGTTGCTGACCTCTATTGTCTAATACATCTCCGCCCCACTCTGGAGATTTTGCGTTAAAATCGCCCGCTACAATCACATCTTTAGTTTGGTTCCGAACTACTACGCTGAGTTCGTCCAGCCTTATGATGAATTCTTCCATAGGTTTGTTAGGAGAGAAATAGCAGCTCATGATTACAATGTCTTCTAGTTCTACCCAGACCACTCCCTTTCCTTTACAAATTCTAGCAACTGGAACGTCCTTTGGAAGCACCATTAGCGCGGCATCTTCGTCTAAGTCAACCTTCCAGTTTCCTCTCTGAAGTGTTCGTCGGTTTGGCTCGCTCACCAGGCCCACGTCTACCTGCATTTTTTTGGCAGTAGCTATAAGGAGGTCCTGGGCCGGCCTACTGCGATGCGTATTAATTTGCATCACTCGCATATTGGTTGTTCCTCTCCTGTTCGATTGGCCATATCTACAGGCGAGCTTTCTCTCTCATTATTCTGCCTCTTCCTAAATGGCCTGCCTTGCGTTTGGCTGCACTCATTTCTCTTGTGCCCGTCTTTACCGCAGTTAAAACAAAGGTTTCTGCGGTCAGGCCCATTGCAACTCCTCGCTGTATGCCCTCTTTCCCAGCATTTATAGCATTTATAGTCGATGGTCATCGACACGTAATTGGACTCGACAACAAATCCATCCTATTCGGATGCGCCTGCGCTCCACCAGCTGCTTCGCCCACTGTATTGGCAGTTTTACTGTACTGTTCATCGTATCCGAGTGAGTAGGCCTCATTGAAGTCACAAGTATCTCTTCGCATCGAACCTCGCTTAATGCTGCTTGAACACCCTTCTTTACATCACCAGAAACAGTCCCTGCCTCCAGGTCGCGTATGTGTATTACTGCCATTTCTTTTTGGTGTATCGCAGTGACGCCGGCTACCTTTCCGGCAATCGATTCCGTTAAGCATTCGGCTTTATTCTTGCCACGCTTCAGTTGAATCAAAAGATCATCAGTCTTTGTCTTTTTTATGGCGGTTATCTCCACCCCTAACTCCTTGATATCAACACCACCTTTCACAGCTTTAAGTAGATCAGCGTACGTGCGTCCTTCTGCCTTAACTATAACTGTTTCTTTCCGGTTTCGTGGGTTTCTCTTACGACGCCTAACTTCTGTGAGACCTTGCTCTGCGTCAGGCTGCGTGACCTGCTTACTGCCTTTCACTTTTGTCTCGGCTTTCAGTTTATCCCTTGTTCCTCTCTCGGCACCCACGCAAATTTTGATGCATACTCCGCTATCGCTATAACAGCACTCCAGGATCTTACGCAAGTTTAACCTGTTTCTGACTGTCGAGGTGACGCTCAACTCCGTGCATTCCTGGGAGGCAGTCTTCATTCTTCTTGCTAACTCGATAAATTGTGCTTCTAGCTCATTATCGTCTACCTCTTGATTAACGTAGCCAACTAGCAAAGTACGTCCATCACTAGCCGGCCGATTCTGGCCCTTTAATTCAATCCTGTCTGAGCTTCGTATAACAGCAACGTCACCATACTTAAAGTACTGATTGTCTAACAGCTACTGAAAGCCTGGTACTTGTTTTCCCAAATTATGCAATTCTTGAGTGATTGGTTTATTTCCGTCAATAAAAATGGCTCTCGTTAACGTTTCACAATCCATAAAGCTGTTACGGCTGATTTTAGTTACGCGAAATACTTTTTGGGGCCATTCCTTTGAGACAGTTGACCTGATATCTTGTGTTGTCATCGTCGAGTGAATCAAGTTGCAGAGCTCCTCGGTTTTCTTTTCAATTTCCTTTATGCCCACTGTTTGTGTGGACATCTCCTTTGCCGCAGTTTGTTTTTGTGTCGGGCCTAGATCAGTTTGAGTGGCTATGTTCTGCTGTGCCACGCGTTGACCATCATTGTCAGTTCTACGCCGCTTTTTTTCAGTTACGATGGGCCTATTACTCCATGTCTGTAGTGTTTGCTTAAAATTTGATAATTTATATGCAGCCATCCTTACCCTCGACACCGCATCCTTTATTTGATTTTTCGTTGTCGGGTTAGCCTTTACCAATGAGCTCAGTCCGCCGGTTTCCTTCTCGATCTGCTCGATCACTGCGATTAACTCTGCTAACTCGGCTTGATTGTCAACATGTTCTGCGTTTTCTACGTCGCAACGACGTTTTCTGCCACTCCATATTGAAAGGTCTGGAACCGAGGAGTGGTGTGGTGGAGTGGAGACCTACTTAAAAGTTTTGTTGGTTTAAAGTAGGAGTTGTAACTTTCGTCTATGTTTCCAGTAATTGTTCCGATGCTTTGGCCTGGTCACTCACCAACAGCGTCCTTCCAGTTGTTTGCGGTTGATTGTCCCCCCAGAATCCGTGGGACGATCCTCTAGCGCAGAGGAGTGGGATTCCCGAAGTGATTCGGTACCCACCTGGGGTAATATTTTGTTAGAACCTTCCGCCATATTTTTTTTTTAGGTCTTCGCATTTAATAGTTTTGCCGACTACCACGAGTAATCGTATATATAAATATATATATATATATATATATATATATATATATATATATATATATATATATATATATATATATATATATATATATATATATATATATATATATATATATATATATAGATAGATATAGATATAGATATAGATGTATAGATATAGATGTATAGATATAGATGTATAGATATAGATGTATAGATATAGATGTATAGATATAGATGTATAGATATACATGTATAGATATACATGTATAGATATACATGTATAGATATACATGTATAGATATACATGTATAGATATACATGTATAGATATAGATGTATAGATATAGATGTATAGATATAGATGTATAGATATAGATGTATAGATCTAGATGTATAGATCTAGATGTATAGATCTAGATGTATAGATCTAGATATATAGATCTAGATATATAGATCTAGATATATAGATCTAGATATATAGATCTAGATATATAGATCTAGATATATAGATCTAGATATATAGATCTAGATATATAGATCTAGATATATAGATCTAGATATATAGATCTAGATATATAGATCTAGATATATAGATCTAGATATATAGATCTAGTTATATAGATCTAGTTATATAGATCTAGATATATAGATCTAGATATATAGATCTAGATATATAGATCTAGATATATAGATCTAGATATATAGATCTAGATATATAGATCTATATATATATATATATATATATATATATATATATATATATATATATATATATATATATATATATATATATATATATATATATATATATATATATATATATATATATATATATATATATATATAATATATATATATATATATATATATATATAATATATATATATATATATATATATATATATATATATATATATATATATATATATATATATATATATATATATATATATATATATATATATATATATATATATATATATATATA
>OY829916.1:805790-854211 GCA_963691935.1 Nephrotoma guestfalica | reverse complement strand
TCAAAATATTAACAACAACGCTTAAATCATTAAACATTGTTCAAATATACATTTTTTATTAACATTCATTATATCGGCATCGTCCAGTTTACGATATAATAGTAGCTTTTTATTGTGTTATTTTTCACATTTTTATTACTATTTTCAATTTCTTTGCATTAGTCGGTAATGATTATTTAACATCTCTACTAGTTATAATTAGTCTAATTAATATGTTTTATAAGTTTTAAAATTTGCATATTACATGCAACTAATTATAAATGTTCCTTTAAATTTTATATTTTATTACCATGCCTAATATTGTGATGATTAACATGTTTAGTGATAACTGTATTAACAAATTCTTCTTCAAGCGGAACATTCAATGTAATGAGCTTCAAAAATTTCATGTATTTAAGTATTAATCATTATAAATCATTGTGAGTTTAAACTCAGATATTTATCGCATTACCCGAAAACGCGTGTTTCGTTGTATGGATTTTTAAGGTACAAAAAATATTATAAACGAGCTAAATTTTTTTTTGGTTACATTCAAGAGATGATGTTATATATATTAAAAAATACTATTTAATAACTTAGAATAAGCAAAATATTTTTTTACTGTCAAAGATTGGTTTTAAACACAAATGAATGTCTGTACATACTATACATTCATTCAATTTGAATAAAATGAAATACAAAAATATATCGAAATCGAAAGTGTAAAATTATTGCAGTCTATTTAAAATTATAATTTATGAGGTAACCCCAAATCCCTCCACCATAGGCACTTGTACCATAGGCTGTCTGAGTAGACCAACTAGAGGGTGCTTATGAAATTTCGTTTTAGTTGATTTGCTGGTTTAGGAATTATATCGATTTTACGAAAAAAGCGTTTGGTTGCCATTTTGTGAGCTACAGTGAACTATAGTGAATTATATGATAACACACTAAATTTATTCTTACAATCTTTCATCTAATCCAAGATTCCTATACAATTAATTTTAATGTTCTTTTTTAATGTAATATTTTTCCCTAAATATAATACTGAAGTTTTTAATTAATTCAAAGCGATGTTGAACATATCGGCCCTAAGGCCATTTTTTTGTTGTGTTTTCAGATAACATGGTATATATTAGAATCGCCGAAATTTAACTTATTTAAGCCAATTACAAAGCAATCCTTGCTTTTTGAGTAATCAAATTATTAGAAACTTTATACAAAAAATTTAGCTTCAATAATTTAATTAAAAATTAAAAAATTCAATAATTAAATTAAAAATTAAAAAGTTGAGGTTGCTTTGAAAATGGCGTTATATAATTGTTGGGCGGAATACTCCTCTCCTCGTACAAAATAGTGTTTTCTCAAAATGATTTTCTGTTTTCATCAGTACCATACATTTTCATTCCTTTGTAAACTTTATACTTCTTGTTTATCAAGTAGATAAAAATGTGGTCATTCCACGGTAAATTTTTGATTTTCAATATTCTGTAAAGAAACCTGTGATTGGAACAGGCGGAATTAAGGTTGCTTTTACGGCCACTTGTATGCCTTGTTATGTTATGTCTTTCGTCTCTAATAACGGCGGTAATGAAGGATTTCCAGATGATAATTAGGATTTTGCCGGTTTTTAATTTGGGCCATAAATGCAAGTTATGAACAATGTCTTGACGAGTGTTCTATCATGGTTGTTATCGATTGATACCATATTATAATACGACTCTGCCCTGTATTCGATATCGTATTAATTTGTGGTGGTGGAGTAGACAGTGCAAGAATGGTACTTGAAAAGTTATCCTATGCTTTTTCAATGCTTTTGAGAGAACCCCCTAAAATATAATAAAAGTTGTTCATTCCAACCATATATTTGGGGCAATACCAATGTAATCCCCTCACGCTGTTCTTTATAATTTTCATAGTTTGTTTTACTTCACTCGCCTGCAATTTAAAATGTTTTTTTTTTCAATTACGGAAATACACACAAGATTATTTAATTTAAAAGTACAATAATGTCAAAAAATAAATCAATATTAAATATAGAACATAAAAACAATGTTTAAAATGTTGTGGACACTAAAGAAAACGTTCGATTTGAACGATTGTTGAATTGAAACTGTTTGGTCGATACATACGATGTTTGACAAAACGTTTTACAACAAAAATTCGGCCCCTGTACATCTCAGCTGGATTGAAAGCCGGACATATTCACCCCTTGTAAGAAAAATGAACGCCATAACCTTAATTGCTCGTATAATTTTATTGTCGAAAGTTTACCATACTTTACTTCTCTGATCTTTTTAATGTTATTTATTATTATAATGAATTTATGTTTTTGAATTTAAAGCTAAATTAAATAAAAGTCTTGATCTTTCTTAAGGCGCCTTCACCGAGCGGGATTATTTTTAATCCAACTCTTAATCCAATCATATCTTTATATTCAACAAAGCCCCGCTCAATTTAATCCAGGTTTAGTTGAAAAATGTCCATCTTTTGAGCAAATAATCTTGGCCGTACCAACATAGTAACAAAATATAAACTGTAATATGAGCAATAATTGTGCTCATATATTTGTTGTTGTTGTTTATTTATGATATTTTTTCATACTTCCTAAAATTGTTGTCTCCATTTCATTACAATATTTCTCGATCGTGTTAGTGAATAAATTTATTTCCGTTAAACAATTGGGACATACTGTGTAACTCATATTTTCGACTAATCCGATTATAGGAACGCCCAATGTTCGATACATTTTCGCACCTCAATTTGTAACCTGTAACGCTGCTGTTTGTGGCGTGCTGACTAGCACAACGTCGGTTACCGGAACATTTTGGACTAAAGAAAGGTGTATATTACCAGTTCCAGGTGGTGTATCCACGAATAATATATCAAGTTCATCCTTTTAATAGCCGCTCTAGTGCAGACATAATTAATGATCCTCGCAAAAAAACCGGTTTTTCAAAAATTAATAATTCCGTTGACATACATTTAACCCCATAATTTATTATCCGTATCATATTGCTAGAATTGTTCGCTTAAGGTTCTTCATGGCTATTCATCATTAATGGCACGGAGGGGCCAAATATGTCACCATGCAGATTTACCAACACCGCCTTTGCCAGAGGCAACCACTACATTACTCGTATTATCAACGCCGTCTAATGGTTTTCGTTTTGGTAATCCACGGGCTATATGGCATGCCGCGTATCAAAGTAAATTAAAAGAACATTTTATATATTATATAGAATATTGAAATTTTGGCTGTTATACCACAGAATTTTTGAAGTTTCTAGGTGGTGAGAACCAAAAACTTTATTTTGCCACAAATGTTGGGCTACAAATTCTTTGCTATTTATAAATTGCGCTATATATAAAATCCAATATTGTATTCCCCACAGACATACGTTTATTCGATTAAATTAAAATAAAGCCCCAACTAATCGCAAACCAAGCAGAAATTGAAAGTAAACAACAATAACAACAAATCACAAATCAACAGAAAACATATGACTCGCATGACAGCTGTAGACGAATTTTTTGAGCAAATCTCATGTGTGACTATATTCAAGTTGGTAAAAAAATAATCCAACTTTATAATCTCGTTCCGTGAAGACTGCATTAGAGATACTCGTAGTTACGTCTTGCTGAACATTTTAATAGAAGGGGTTAATTTTTTCTCTTGCACTATTTTTACTGCGTTTATATTGTTCCACATAAATTAAGTTGTTTATACAAAATATTGGTAAAGAGCATATCGTTATAAGATTGGAATCTGTTTTAATTGTAGTAATGCTTCACGGAAGAGCTCATTAAAGGCTTTCACAATGGCTGTTGGACGAAAGTCTTTATTACAATTATAAAAACTAAAGAAAATTAATTTAAATGCTTTACCTCGTGATTGTAAGTATCCATCGGAGTAACAAACAGGGGTTTTAAAATAGAAATTATCTTCAAAAGGTGACCAGTTTTACAAGAGACCCTTTTAAAAAAGGTTTCTCTTAGCATTCGCGGAACCAGAAACGGTCTTTTTAAAATGAGATATAGGCATAAGAGTTATAAAAGTACATCGTTCATAAAAAGAGTTTGCAAATTGCGACTTTTCAGAATTGCATATAGATTAGTAGTATGATGTATGAATGAGTAAAGTATGAAGTTTATTAGTTTTCAAAATGGCTTTATTAAAGCACATAGCCGTGATGTACAAGGCATAATGAGTATTATTCTTTAGATATAATGAAATTTATATCTAAAATATCTATTCTAAAATGGTTTTAGGACAAAATTCTAGAATATTGGAGCGGAACTAATTGATTTTACAACATAAAAACTAGTTTGGAGGTTACTTTTTTTTATTCCTTCCCGTGAATTAAAGATCACAATTACTTGCAGTAATCAATTGAAAATAACGCAGCACATTGTCAGGTTTCTATATGCCAGGACCCCATCCAGAAACGGGTTTAGAATCTATTTTGCATTCACAATACCGAATGTAATTCTAGAAGTTCTAGCTCCATCCCAGTTATTGTTCAGAACATTATTACAAAATATTTTAACAATTAGAAAGAACCTCTTTTGGTTTCCCGAATACACCAGAACCTCATTCAAAAACGGGTTTAGAATTTATTTTGCATTCAAGATATCGAATGTAATTCTGGAAATTCTAGCTCCCAGTTGGTCAGAACATCATTAAAAATATTTTAACAATTAAAAAGAATCAGTCTAGTCGGGCATTTCCCTCTAAAGAAATTCCATAACTCCGCCCAGAAATTCTAAATGGCTATAATATAGATAACTTGACCATAAAATTATTTGTAAATGGTTTAGTTCCATCCTAGTTAATGATATTTAATAGATTCATCCAAGACTTATTTTAGAAATCCTTTTCGATCTAAAACAGCCAGCTTCATACAAATATATTATTAGAAATAAGCTTGTACTACCTTCTGCATTACGACATAGCGCATGTAATCAATTTAAGCAATCTTGTTTTGGAAAATCGGCATAAGTAAGCTCCAATATTGGAAAATCAAAGATTGCACAAAAAAATCTAAAATTCTCTTATTTGGACACCCTTTATATGATGATTTAAAATCTCATTGCGCGCATGCTTCAAATTTTTCCAGTCGTAGCAACATATTTTTCCATACTGTGTTTACGGCTCCTGTTCATATGACAGTTAGGTGTGTGTGTTGTTTGTTTTATTATAAAATATAGTCGAATGTATTTTACCCAAAAACTTAGTTACTTTTCGGCAAGTAAATTTTAACAATGAATGCGGAACGAAAAAAAAATTTTATTTATAAAATTAGAATCGTTTTATAAAATTAAAATCGATTTTTTTCACAACACTAATCGTATGTATGAGCAAATCAATGGATCGATCTCCTACTCCTTTGGTAAGTGAACTTTCCTCCATACAAATTGTGATATAAATGCAAATTGTGTTTCCATGTGATGAACATTTTTTTATATATGAACACTTGTTGGTTTTATAAAATATGATGCATATCTTTATGTTAATTTGAACTTTTTATTATTAACGAATAGATAATTTGCGTGATAGATCTAATTTCTGAACATTTGGTGAAAGTCACGCAAATAAAAAATAAATGTATAAAATCAATAGTTTACCAAAACCATAATAAAACGAACGGAAAAACAACCAAACTTGACAAAGAATTTTATGTATTTTGTGTTATTTATAGCATATGGGATAAAATAAAAGCTATTTGTTTAAACTAAGTATTTTTTTTAACTTTCCAGGGGACCGTTATGATCATCAGCATAGTCATATTCATAAAAAACCGTCAAAAACTATTATTGAATGTAGTAATAGCAGTAATTCTCCAATTGGGTTTAAGCCGGATAAATTGAAACCGAATCAAACTACAACAGATCAAGAGCAATATACAACAAAACTAAAAGAATACAACAATAATAATAATTTTCTAAATAATTTAAATTTTAACAATAAATATAATAATAGTATTAATAGTAACTATATAAGTAATAATATCGATAAAGAACCATCGCCACTTAATCATCCTTCCATAACTACTGGATTGAATTATACTAATCAAGACAAAGTTAGAAAATATTTCGAAAACTCAAAAGGTGTATATGATAGTGATAATATTACCTTTAATTATATTAATAACAATAATTACAACAAAAGATTATTTTTCCGACGACGGCGTAAATCATTAAACGGTGAATGGCAAACGAAACCAATTGAAGTGTCCGCCCAAACATACTCTTTTAATAATAACAATAACTTACACGTGGAACAAATTACAAATACACAAATGGACGTTCAAAATAAATCATTGGATCACGGTAGTGTAGGTCCCGGATCTGAGAATGGTGGTCTCATAAATGATACCGCAACTGTGGAATCAATCAAATTATCATCAGATAATATGCAAATTTTGCAACAACAAAATGGTCAAAATTCTGGCCAAGGGCAACAATCGGGACAACAGCAAGCACCAAAACGACCAGTTAGACGTGGCGGTAAACCACCACCCGATCGACCGATTCGGGCGCTTTTCTGTTTAACACTAAAGAATCCGATACGTAAAATGTGTATTGATGTAGTAGAATGGAAGTAAGTATATTTTATATATGTTTTATATGTTACTAATCATGATACGTTTTATATAGAAAACATTTAGTTGCTGAGCTAGCTTGACAATTGTAGCGTACAAAATATGTTTATTTAATCTAAAATATGTTTATTAAAAATCAAGTTTTTACACATGTATCAGTTCATTAAACTACTAGTATACTAGGTTTCAGTGGTTGCTTACTGCACACTTACGCCAATTTTTAGGCACATTGTGATACCACTCATTCACTCCACATCATTAACCCACCTACTTCACCTACTCACACAACAACAGTATACCACCTGCACATTGCAAGCTCCATGTCAACCTGTACATTGACATGGAAGGTGGGTCGGCGCGTTACACGGAATTCTGCACTCCATCAGAGGGTCTTAGTTGTATTTATTAGCATCACCGATCGTAATCGATGATGAAAATTCGAATTGCATCTAGCCTCTTATGGGATTCGAACCCAGCACCTCCCGGTACTAGTATACTAATTATTACTTTATACTAATTATAACTTACCATACGTATATCTGTTGAGCTTGCCTTAACAACTATATACTTCTTTTACTATCTTTTATATAGTGAAATAGGGTATATCATAAAAATTTTCAACCTCGAGATTTTTACAGATTTACCATTCGCTATATCACCGAAGACCGATTTTTTTTCAAAAGTTCTCTGTGTGCCTGTAGGGCAACCAACGCAGACTAAAAGTTGGTGTTATATCTAAAGCCAAAATAAATTGATTGATCGGGGTTAAACTTCAGACAAGACTCCTTAAATTTAGAGGTCCCATTGATTTTTGACCTAAATCTCACTAGAAGAACTGCCACTTTACTTCCATAGGCACTTTCTTGTTTTTGAAAAAAAAAAAAAAATCAAAACTATATCATTTACGAGAAAAATGACTAACTAAAAGATTTTAAATTAAATTTACAATATTTGTCCAAATAAGTTTTCCAAAATTTAAGCCGAAATGATGACTTTTATCTGCCTAATTCGGCCTCGTTACAGCCCATACGGATCGACTGATCTGGAAGAATGTGCACACTCAAGCTTTTTCCATTCAAATATCTTAGTGAAATGTGGAGACAATTTGGAAGGAATCAGTGATATGGGTTTAGGTTTAGGAATCATAATTACTTCATACACTTTTTCAGGCTGAAAGCGGATGGCATTAATTATGTGAACTAATATACGTATACCTTTACCGAGAATGAGTTTTCAGTTTTCCCAGTAATTAAGTTATAACTTGAAGCTTTCTGATACTCAAACTATTATTTTTTTAGTTTTGAATTTTTCCCATAGAAAAATGCTGCAGAGTATAAAAGAGACCAATTCGCTTTGTTAATTGCTGATCAGTAAAGCCTATAACATTATACAAACGTTTATATAATTATAGTTTTATGGGTTTTGCTAACAATAAAACAATTTTCTTTTACCAGCCTTTTATCAGCCAGAAAAAGTCGATTATTGTAACGATTTTCATTTTCTAAAATTCGTACATCGCAAAAATTAAAATTTTGATCCGAACACGAAGAGTGGGCAACATGTTGTGGCGTTAATATTTCTAATAGGGGATTTTAGATCAGAGATTTTACTACTTATACGGCATTTTAAGAGTTGTGTTGTTGTACCAGTATAATTGAGTGGCAATTGATTACGGCACGGAATTAAATATGTAGATGATTTAACCTAAATAACTTTAGGATGGCTGATTTACTCAAAAGTCTTAATCTTCGGAAGATAGATTAGAGATATTGAGAACAGTTGAATATGTCTGTCAGCTGATAATTAAAATAGTGAAAGTTGTTATGTTGATTCATGAAAACTAACTAGCTTTCGGTCACATGTCTTTTTCTATCATGTCCTGAATTCTGATGTATTGAATTCTGATAAAACTAGTTAATCTGCTTTGCTTTATATTTAAAGATCTAAAAATTAACGCGTATAGTATAATATAAATTAACACAAAGTTTATGCAAACTAGGCATAGTATTTGATACAAAATATTTTTTTAATTTTATTTTCAGGCCATTTGAATATTTAATTTTATTAACAATTTTTGCCAATTGTGTGGCCTTAGCTGTTTATACACCCTACCCATTTAGTGATTCAAATCAGACTAATGCATATTTGGTAAGTGTTTTTTTATTCCTTATATTTTTGCGAATTGACCAAGAAATTTTTCAATTATTACTACTATTAATTCACGTAATGTGCAAGTGGCAACATGCAAAATGTGTTTTTTCTATTCACCGCTAGAGTCAGCACTATGACAAAAAAGACATTTTCTTCTGAACGGTTTTAGAAACCACTAGAAAATGTATGCAATTTTTAAGGAAATTAATAATTCTCGACAGAAAGTTTTATGAAAATCATAGAATTTATGAAACACAAGAAAACATATATGTTTAAACGTTTTGAAATGAGAAAAGTTAATTTTTTTGTTACGATAAAAGTCCGAAATCGGTAAATTGTAATAATTAAAATTCGAAAAAGACTTCGAAGCAATAACGAAATCTATGAAATGAGAGTCCTGTATTCTCGAAATGGTTCACCCTTAACTCCACGGAGTATATTTTATGGTATTAGTGCAAATAGGAATTTGGAATAGTAGGAATTAACGGCTTTACTAATTCTCACGGATGTCGTTTAGTGACACGTTTCGAAGTGGACATATTTTGTGATTATTCTGTGTAAATACGCAAATAAATTGAAAATTAAATGAAATTATTATATAATACATACATAGTTTTGGTTACATAGAATTATTGTGATTAGAAACAACAAAATAATTGATGGTGAACAATTTTCATGTGAAATATTGATTCATGTATTGTAGATATACATTTTTATTAGATTTGTGTTTTTCATTTATAAATTTGAACATCTGTTGCTAACTTTTTTGTTTGTAGGAATAATTTTGACTAAAAATGCTACCGAAAAAAAATTATTGGACAAGTTATGGCGAGATCTGAGAAGATGATAGCCAGAAGAGCGGCTGAAGCACCTGACGGGGCTATTTGGGAATATTCGAAAACGAGAGCTAGATTGATATTTTAGTTGAATGCGATTTGAATGATTCTCATTTAAAATTATACAAAAATCTAGTGAAACATAAAAACAAGGTAGTTAGGGGATTTTTATAACACCATAAAAAACGGAAAACAATTCCAATTAAAATGACTAAAAACTCATGAAGAGGTACCGATGTGGGTTATGATTTTTTTGTCGCTTATGTATATAGAGTATGATCCAAGTTATCATAAAAACATAAACCCACGGTAGTGACAGAGGAGTTTGTCTAATACTTTTGTTGAACAACTGAAAGCTGATATTAGGCATTAAACGTGAAAGAGCGGCCATTACTACAACAGCTTTCTTACTAACGTACTCAATGTGTTTCTTGAAAGAAAGACTCGCATCAATCATAACTCCCAATTATTTGATACTTTGAAGGCTTAAGCAGATCTCAGAAAAGCCAACTTGGATGGTGATCGTTTATCTCTGCTTTCTACTCGAAATTAATAATACTTAATAAACCCATTATTATACTCGTTTAATTATTTCGCAAAAAAAAAAATAATTAAACGAGTGTAATAATGTGTTTATTAAGTGTTAATGTCTTTCGCCAAGTACCTACGGCGCATAGTGTTAAAAGAAATTAATAGTGACTCGGTTTTGTGCTGCCCTAATTGCAATCTAGATGCAGATAGCCATCGTCGAATGGCAGCTCTGGTCTGGTTATGTACCTGCTCTGCCTCATCCTTAAAACTTGGCCACAACAACTATTACGACGTCGCCTGCAAAGCTTGTCATTATTGCCTCATCAGCAATTTGTAGTCTAAATATTCTATCGTACATAATATTCCATTATAACGGATCTAACACTGAGCCTTGTGGAACTCACTTCGTCACCTTATATTCCCAGATTTTTTCATTCGTATTACTCTTCCTAATATAGAAAACTGTTCCAAGAATATTTAATGAGTTTACTCGTATAATACAACACCACTTACCAAGGTTTCCAGTTCTTTCAAAGGCTTCCTCAAGTAGGTCACAAATGACGCGCTAGAGTATTGCCAGCCGTCTACAAGCAGATTGAGTGATATGACAATGGTCCTTCTGATGGCTTTCCCCCGTTTAAAGCATGGACTGCCGTCTTCAGTGCAACTTTGGACTGGGCTTTGTGCTTATTATTTGAGGAGCTCATTTGCCGGCTCGGTATTACCGTCCTTTATGACATACTCCATTAATTGTGGATCACTTCATTGCAAGGATCTTTTCATGATTAGTTACTACAACTAGCGTGCTTCGAAATCTACTCTGTGAGTTACATGTATTATTTGAGATTTAAAACAGAACATTCAGTTTGAAGTTTCTATTAAAATAAACCAAAAAAAAATAAAAACAAAAAACAATAAAGCAAAATCAAAATAGAAGTCAAATTTTGATTTAACATTTAAAAATAATTCTTCAGGATCTTTTAGAAGTTGAATCAGATTGAATAATGTTGACTTGTTGTTTTCTCCATAGTTTGTGGTGATGTCGTAGTACTCATGGTTTTGAAATGTCCTGCATGACACATGAATTGAAATGTTTTCCAAATAAGCTGAATCAATGAAACACCTACCTCCATAATCTCATTGTATTTTTGCAGTAATTGACTCCTTTTACGATGATAAGGCATGATTTTGCATTTCTTTATATCAGGTGTGCAACTAAATTTCCGGGCTTCACACAAAGATGGCGACACATCTAGTAGTCATTTATAACAGAAGTTGTGTTTTGTTCATAGCGTGGATACTTGTTATCGGTAACCAGTTGTAATACCAGCACATATCACAACGCAATAATACTTTTTCTAAGAACGAAATTGTCGAGTTTTGTGCCAAACAAACAGCATTTGCGGGAAGCTTTGCTTTTCTGCTTCAACTTGAAAAAAGCAGCTGAAGCACGTCATTTGCTTGAGGAGGCCTACGGCGAACATACACCATCGAAAACTACCGGTGCAGATTGGTTTAAACGCTTCAGAAGTGGCGATTTCGATATTGAGGGCAAAGGCGCTCCGGAAAACCAAAAACATTTGAAGACACCAAACTACAAGCGTTATTGGACGAAGACGATACGCAAACTCAAGATCAACTAGTGGGGGCATTCAGTACGACTCGCCAAGGTATTTCCAAACGTTTAAATGCTATGGGAAGAATTTAAAACGAGGGAAAATGGGTGTCGCATGAGTTGACTGAGAGACAGATGGAAAATCGATGAGCCACTCTCGAAATTTTGCTTTCACGGCATGACAGAAAGAGCTTCCTGCATCGAATTAATTAATGCGGGAGATGAGAAGTGGATCTGTTTTAAGAATCCAAACCACAAAAGGTCGTGGCACCCGCCTTATTTAACAGACCTGGCTCTCTTGGATTATCACTTGTTCCGGTCGATGGCACATGGCTTGGCAGAGCTACACTTGGCCAGTTACGAAGAAGTGCAATATTGGTTGGATGAATGGTTTCGGTCCAAAGACGCGTCGTTTTATCGTCGTGGTATTCATGTATTGCCAGAAAGACGACAAAAATGTGTAGATAGTGAAGGACAATACTTTGAATAAACCATTTTTTATATTTCTATTGAAATTTTCCATTTTTTATTTTTCAAAAAAACCCGGAAATTTAGTTGCGCATTATTTATGTATATTGAGTTTCGATCACACCACTCACTTAATCTATCTAAGTCTTCTTGAAATTTTTCCGTATCTAACATTCTGTTGACAGTACGGAAAATTTTCACTTTATCAACAAATATGAGCACGCTTGAGTTTAGTTAACTCTGTTATTCTTATTTATTTATTTATTTATACATATGGTACAATTTAGTAACCATACACCCCATTTTGAGCATACAAGCTCATTCATAATGGGATGTGCAGTTGAAAGGATATTCGAAATTTGATTTGTCTTTGCTTTCGGTATTTATAGTTGTGTTGCTTAATGGCATGTATATTTGAAGATGGTTGCTATTTCTCTGCCTTGTCTCTAGAGTCAGAAAATTTTATGCATCTATTCGATCAATGAAAATAATAAAAATCCAAGGCCCGATGTGAGATCTTCGGGGAACGTCAGAAGTAACTTTAAACTCGCCGGTTTGATAGATATGACTTAAACCAATTTATGTAATCGAGTGCAAACCCAAATGTAAATAAACTCTGGTGTGCTTTATGATGACAAATAGAATTAAATGCTTTAGTGAAATTCTTGTACGCTACATTAACTTGATGGTGGTTTTCTATCTCGTTAAATATTTTTCTGGTGAATTTAACCAGAAATTCAATCGTGGATTTAAACATATTGCAAATAACTAATTCAAACAATTTTGATGATAAAGCTGATATTTCTTTGTAGCATATGATGTCAGCTCATTTACCCGATTTAAAAATTAGTGTAATTTTTGAAATTTTCCGTTTTTCGGGAAACATGCCACTGCTTAACAAGTGATTGAATAGGCAACATAACGGATTTATTAATACGCTGACATTTTAACAAACCTGTTATGTTCCTACTCCTTCAGAATAGAAGAGAGTATATTGCCAAGACTAGGGTAACTTTCCAAGACCACAACCGTCTCCAAATCCCTTTAAAGCCGATAAATTGTTATCCTCAAAAGAAAAACAGAAGGATTAATTGTTGCGCGTTGTTATTACGGGGTTGTTTGTACAATCCACTAGTAACTCTCCACTAGTAATTTGCCAGTTGATGGTTTCTAGGTAACTTTGTAGTCCTACACGGTGTGATTTTTAGAAGTTGTATTTGAGTGGTTGTAGATGTTCAGAACTCGCCATTAAACTAGTTAAGTCAAATACAATAACTAAAGATTTGTGATTGATATCATTTATGACAAAAGATGACACTGATTCAAAAATTTTAAAAGTGTTAATCCCGTTGCTGAAGACAAGATAAAATAATCTATTCACGATTATTAGCAATGGTGTTTATTTGGTTCAAATTATAACTAAGCATGTAAAGACAATTTAGTTCCTGGTCAAAATTCTATATTATATTTGGAAGATTAAAATTATCAAGCACAAGAACTAAATCTGACGAGTTTGTTGTATTAATAACATCATCAATTACATCGATGCAGGTTACGTAATGATCGCTATTTGATTGAGTTGGTATATATGCTGCCTAGATGATTATATTTGTTTGGTTGATTTTGATTTATAAGCCACTTTGTGCGACTCTCGGCGGAGCTAAGGTTACTGGAGCATCCCAGAGTTTATAATGTACTGCTATCAGTACGCCACCACTCGATTTCTTTGAGCTAGTTTCGAGAGAGCGATCGTGTCTGTAAACAACATAATCATGGCCAAACAAATCGCTACTCTGTATGTCGGATTTTAATGAAGTTTCACAAATTACATAAATAAGGTAATTTGATTTTAATACGAAGCTATAAAACTGTGATGCTTTTGATGCCATTTTGTTTACATTTTGATAGTAAATTGCACATTTCTCATAAATAATTATTTTCTCGGATTTTTTGAGTTGTTTTACCATTTATTTATTTATTTAAAGAAATCTATTCTGTGATTTATATGTATGATTTCAGAATTTGATTTAAAACAAAAATATTAAAAATTCAAATAAAGAACTTTAAAACACAAAAATGTAAATCAAATCTTGATTTCACAATTAAAAATGTAAAAAACAATTCTTCAGGATATTTTTGAAGTTGTTCTTTGATAAATTAAAGTCAAATAGGTCGTCGATGATGTTGATTTAGACAACTTATTAATGGGGTTATTTTCTCCATAGTTTGTGAAACTGAGAACACCAGTTCTAGTGCTAAAAACTCATGTTTTCGAAATGTTCTGCAAGGCACATGAATTGATGTTTTCCAAAATGTAGCTGAATCAATGTGACCAAGCAAAACGTTACCAATGAAAGCCGCACCTAAGAGAAGTCGCCTATTTTCAAGCGAGCACGATGTCTAGAGATTTGTGATTGATATCATTTATGACAAAAGGTAACATGGATTCTGAAATTTTGAGCAGTAGTATAGGTTTAAGGTTTCATTAAAAGTGAGTGTAGTCTATAATTAGGCACCGGTGAAAACTATCGAACAGCTTAAGTAGTTGAGAATTGTTTCTTATACATATCACATTTGGTGAAGTTAATTCTAGAGCTTCATGGATCGTCATGGATTTAGTGGTTTCTGGTATCTTCAGCTAGAATATTAATTGTTTATCAGCTTTGGTGAGCAGAAATAACATCAGCTGGGCATCTATACATCACACTTAAGTATTCGGTCTTTTTTATGAAGGCGCTTGTATCGCAAAATGCGATAATATTGCATATTGAGATGATGTAATTTGACAATGTATGGTATTGGTTTTTTATCACCCAGAAGATATATTTTAGAACATTTACTTATGATAATCACAAGTCTTACATATCATGCATGCACCATCATATACTCATTAATAAAAAATGTATCGTAGGTAATTTGATGCTATTAAATCAATGTTTTCGTGTTCGCAACGAGCTGCTACCTTTAATTTAATATCAGCAAGCCCTTCGTTTGTAGCACATAGAACAAGATCATTGCCCAGTTTATGGTTGTTTATAATACAGATTGATTTACCACATCCAAGTACACCTTGAATATTTGTAATATCCGGCATTTTTATGTTTCCTTAAGATATTGTTGAGTTGTAAGTCTGATGATCTAAGATAATTTTCATATCCGATGAACAAAAAATATATCTGTTTGGGATAATAAATGTGTTTGGGTCTTCACACAATTGGACCAGATTATTCCCATCAAAGCCAAACTGATGTTTTTTGGTCAGTTCTTCAAGATATTGTTTGGTGGCATTATCAAATATAAATATGTTTAATTATCGTAAGGAAGAAGCAGAGAATGACATTAGATGGATGCTCTTGATGTATTGATCCTCTAAGTAGTTTTAATTTAGGCTGTTTAAGTGTTTCATGTAAAACATTATTTCCACGATCGAATTTTTATAGCTGGTCTCTGCAGACAACATCTTGTAAAATGTAGTAGATGTAGATGGAATATCCGTACAGTTACCATATGAGAACTTCGGAGGATAATCTTTCATTTCTAGTTACACAATTTGGTTGGTACTTTAGAAACAATCACGCCCTCCAAGTATACGATGGTGATGAAAATATAATAATCATTGTGGTGAAAATGTCTTTCTCGAAATTTTTCGATAGTTTTTATCTAAAAATCGGTACTCACGAACGTTAAGTCAATAATTGATCTCGTTTCACCTCTAGCGAATGTAGGAAAGTTTACATAATTACATAAGACAATATCGAAAAAAGGAACCGACAGGAACTGCCACTGAAGAAGAGCCTACTATTGGTGTTCGTGCTGTCGTATGCTATGGGGCGTGGATTGAAATCACCAACTATGATGTATGTCTTTCGGTCTCTGGTATCGATCCATTCGAGGGCTTCTATTTTCACCTTAGTGAACCCTGTTTCTACTTGATGAAGTATCTACATTTAGGTTGCGCACAGACTGCAATAACAGGGCTCGCGCGAGCTCACTATGTTTTAGGTTTGGTTGCAATACTTTCATTGTTTTCGGGCAAATTGCTGGTCTCTTTGGTATGCTGGAAATTTAATACTATCAGCTGTATGGGCGTATTGTTGCCTCGAAGAAAGACAAAGCATGTAGTTTGCGTCTTTAGCGCAATTTCTTAAAATGTAATGTTTTTCAGAGTTAATCAGAGTTTGGAGCGATGTTTAGTCATGTGGATATGCAAACCGTTGGATACCCATCCAATACGTATCTTACTCGCAATGGTTATCGTATCTTACCCGCACTGATTGACAAACCTCCATATTTGTGGTAACCTGATTTATGTCGTTAATCTCGATGGTGACCTTGTCCGTTTCCTTCATAATTTTTACCTGTGCTTCCTTAATAATTCGCTTTAAAGAAAATATAATATTAGCCTGCCGTTTTTTCTAGCTGAAAAATGCTAACTTTCTAGATCGTTTAGTTCAGTGTTGCTCTTCATATTTTTCAATATTTCTGCATACCTGTTAGGTTTCCTGTCCTCGCGATGATGCTGTAGAACATCCAGATGAGGGACTCTCACATCCCTTTCGTTTTTGTTTGCGTTTCACCACGTGATAATTGAAAATTGGCGGCTAGAGAATCGTTTCGTCCATCTCCCCATGTTTAGGATCATTTCCGCCTGACGTTGGTGTTCTGGCCGACAACTTTCCCTTGTCCTTCGAAGTATCTCATTGCTTCCTCTAATGTCTCATTGCATAGTCTAATGCCTTCTCTTCCTGATGAACTTTACCTTTCATGTCCTGCGCTTGACCATAATCGCTTTGTAAACAGACTATCAACCGTCTTATCGAACTGATCATGGTACACGATCACAAATAAAAGTTTCGTATGAGTCACCGTTTGCGTAGGCTACGATGTGTAGAACTTCAATTCGGTTATGGAATTTGACAGGCCCGTCTGCTGCATGGTTAATTTTTCTGAAAAATTAACGGAAATGATGAATATTTGAATATTCTATACAAAACTGTTTTTTCATTAAAATTCTGCCTCTCTAAAACACAGACTGATAGACTGATCGGGATGCAACTTCATTCTTAAACTTTTTACATAAATGGAAAGGTCCTAGTTAATTTTTGAGGATGTCAACAAACCGCAAATGGCGACTTCTTTTGGAGCTTTTTCGGTTTTTACGCTATATGAGTACTTATAAATAGGCTTTATGAGAGAAATGACTATAAGCATAAAGATCCTCAAAGTAAATTTTCAACAGAAGTAGATTTTTTTAAAATTTAACAGAAATTACGATTTTCGTTAAAAACTTTTATACTAAAAACCAGCTAAGTTTTATTATCTCTTCGAAAGTAAGTGAATTCAATTTAGGGATATTCCTGGTAACCTGCACCTATCCATTCAAGGACTTAATGCTGGCCATTCCATTTATCAAATCCGACTTCTGTGAAAGCGTTGTCATGCATGAAAAGAAAGTGTCTGTAATAAATCCGGTGTAAAGTGTCACATGACCATCAAAAATTGCATTGATATATCGTTTCGACGCAAGTTTTAATGATTGGTTCCTTGGTCTGATCCGATAAGAATTAAAAATCTGAATATTTTGTTTTCGCATGCAAACAAGTTATTGCTAAACCGTTACAGTTTACTTACTTATACCCATTTTAAAGAGAATGTGATGTTCCTTTGCGTGGTGTATATTTTAAATTTGCTCTCAAGTGAACAAGAAATAATTTCATTTCAACAAAGTGCCACACTTCAGGAGCATGATGTAGAAATGAATGTTATGATTTTGGATGTATCGTTTGCTTTTAATTTTACACGTGATTATTTGAACAAAATTTCTTGGTCAACTTTAATATTAACTGTCATATCAAGCTTATTTATTATTTTATTATTATTTCAGGAAAAAATAGAATACATATTTTTAGTAATATTCACTGCCGAATGTGTTATGAAAGTAATCGCATACGGTTTTCTAATGCATCCTGGTGCATATTTACGTAATGGATGGAATTTACTAGATTTTTTTATAGTCGTAATCGGTATGATAAGTACAGCTCTGTCGAATTTAATGAAAGAGGGATTTGATGTAAAAGCCTTGCGTGCATTCCGTGTATTACGTCCGCTTCGGTTAGTGTCCGGAGTGCCAAGTTTACAAGTTGTGTTAAATTCTATATTACGTGCTATGGTACCTTTATTACATATTGCATTACTAGTATTATTTGTTATAATTATTTATGCAATTATTGGCCTGGAATTATTTTCGGGCAAAATGCATAAATCATGTTTCGATAATTCAACCGGTTCTATAATGGAAGATCCGCATCCTTGCGGTGGCGATGATGGCGGATACACATGTGAAGAACTTAAAATGACCTGTAAATACTATTGGGAAGGGCCAAATCATGGTATCACTAATTTTGATAATTTTGGCCTGGCGATGTTGACAGTATTCCAGTGTGTCACACTAGAAGGCTGGACAGATGTTTTATATGATGTGAGCTACTGTAACAAAAGATCGAAACCATAATTTATTAATGTATAAAATATTTTTTTTTGATTCAGATTGAGGATGCAATGGGTAATTCATGGCAGTGGCTCTATTTTATATCGATGGTAATTTTAGGTGCATTTTTTGTTATGAACTTAATTCTTGGTGTCCTGTCTGGTGAGTTCTCTAAAGAACGAACAAAGGCGAAGAACCGTGGTGATTTTCAAAAATTACGCGAAAAACAACAAATCGAAGAGGATTTACGATATTATTTAGATTGGATTACCCAGGCGGAAGATATTGAACCGGAAAATGAGGGTAATAATTTACAGGATGGTGGGCAAAAACAGGCGAATGAAATTGATTCGACAGATCAACTTGGCGAAGAAATCGAAATGCAACAAGAAAGTTGGATGGAACGTAAAAAGAAAAACATGGATCGCATAAATCGGCGAATGAGGCGAGCTTGCCGCAAGGCAGTGAAAAGTCAAGCGTTTTATTGGCTAATCATTGTACTTGTATTTCTAAATACAGGGGTATTAGCCACCGAACATTATAAACAACCGCCATGGCTAGACGATTTTCAAGAAGTGACTAATATGTTTTTTGTTGGATTATTCACAATGGAAATGATTCTTAAAATGTATAGCTTAGGATTTCAAGGATATTTTGTATCTCTGTTCAACAGATTTGATTGTTTTGTTGTATTTGGTAGTATTCTCGAAATGGTGCTCTACAATACAAATGTAATGCCACCTCTTGGCATTTCGGTGCTACGTTGCGTTCGATTGCTACGTGTATTTAAGGTGACCAAATATTGGCGATCACTATCGAATTTGGTCGCATCTCTACTCAATTCAATACAATCGATTGCATCCCTGTTACTTTTGCTATTTTTGTTTATAGTGATTTTTGCACTTCTGGGTATGCAAGTGTTTGGTGGAAAATTTAATTTTGAGGCCAATGTTGAAAAAGATCGATCAAATTTTGACAGTTTCTGGCAAAGTTTATTGACTGTATTTCAGGTTAGTAATTTGTTGTTTCCTTTTCTCTGTGTTTTCCTGCCACTATATATACAATTTTTCAGATACTGACGGGAGAAGATTGGAATCAAGTAATGTACAACGGTATTCAAGCTTACGGAGGTGTAGCATCAATTGGGGCATTTGCATGTATATATTTTATAATTCTATTTATATGCGGTAATTGTATCCTTTTTAATTTATGACCGAAATTTCTAAAGAATGTTTAGAAATTACTGAGAATTAAATAATATTATTGGATTTGGACTGTATAAATACATTTGCTAATCGATAACTTACATTAATAATTCTTATAATTTACTTAAAGTCGAGTTCGAAGAGACAACATTTTTACATTGCATATACATATAATAAGAACACAACTGGTTTTAATTTTTTTTAAATTAGTTTATCGAAACCTCTATAAAATATAAACTTAAATAGAATAGAGTCCAAACTCAAATAAAATTGTCTTAAGTGTAACAATAATTTTTAATTTTCATAGTAGTTTTCCTTTTATATAAAATTATGTACTAGATATTTTGTTAAATGTTTTCTTGGCCATTGCGGTTGATAATTTAGCCGATGCCGACTCTCTAACTACCATCGCTAAAGAAGAGGAGGAGGAGGAAAAACCGAGGAAATCAATAAGTCCGTCACTCCATGAGGGGGATGATGAAGATATTATGGATGGAGATGATGGAGAAGATGGCAATGATGGTGATGATAATATGTCGGATCACGATGAAGAAACTGTATCGGAAACAAAACTCTCGCTAGACGAAGACGACGAAGGCTATGAGGATGATCAAGGTAACATTGTTTGTGTAGATTTTAGAAAATCAATTGAGTGGCCTCATAAATCATGTAAGGTCAATCGATTTATATTATAATAATCTACTCTATACATAATTTGTATTTTTTTATTATTATTATATTATATACTTCTATTATTATTTTTTATATATTAAAAAAATATACCTTTAAAATTTAAACCCACAAAAATACCATAAAAAATTAAACAAAACATAAATAAAAAACTAGAACAACAAGATGATATACGTGATCACGAACATGAAACGGTAACAGCACGACCACGTCGATTATCTGAAATCAGCATGAAGAATACAAAAAAACCGATACCATCTGGAAGTGCTTTCTTTATCTTTTCTAATACCAACAGGTAATTTTTTCGAAACTTAAAAACAAAAACAAAAAGCTCTAAACCAATTTTCTTTTTTATAAGAACTATGTCTTTTTAATTATTTAATTTAATTTCTTTTAATTTAATCTAATTTATAAATAATTTTTATTTTTTATTTTGAGAGAGAAAGTTTACAGATGCAATTGCGCTTAATGAATTTAATATTAAATAGACGCTTAATTTTGATATTTTATTTTATTTAATAAATCGCGGTAATTTTATAATTGCGACTCAAATAGTATTGGATATGATAAAAAGAAACAAATGTACACACATATTTTAAACATCTACTAAGAAAAGCCCGAACCGTTTTGTGAAACGTACACACAATTTTTTATTTCACTAATTTTTTAAAAATTTTATTGTTTGGAAATGGTTCAATGCAAGTTTCAGTAATACATCGAGATAATGTTAACAGTGGGAATCTTATAATCGTTGAATATTTTGTGCAAGTTATAGGTAGTAAAATTATAAAGTAAAACTTCCTTTTAACTATATAGTAATTAAACGCGATATTATAATATTCGCAATAAAATAACAGCTAGACTAAACGGTTGCGAAATCAATTTGAAAATATTTTTAACTATCATTGATGGGTACTCAGTACAAAATCACCATTGACTAGAAACTGCCTTTATTGTTTTTGTTGTCTGCCATATATAAACTAAGGCAAATGTAATAATCTGGTACATATATAATCACTCTTCGTGCTAAATTCTGTAATTTATTTTGTGTATAGTTTCAGAGTAATTTTTGACATAGGTCAACATAATACCAAAATAAATTTTTTTTTTGGTAAAATTCAACTTTATTGAAAATACTTAATAAACACATTATACCACTTGTTTATTATTTCCAAAAAACTTTTTTAAAAAAAAATTTGTTCAAAATGTTTAAAAAATTAGTCGATCGATTTCGACTTGTTAGGTCATCATCAGGAGTACCTACTCTATAGTATCTACTCTTCGATGATGACTTAACAAGTCGAAATCGATCGCGTAATTTTTTAAACATTTTGAACAAATTTTTGTTTTAAAAAGTTTTTTGCGATATAATAAACAAGTGGTATAATGTGTTTCGTTGGTTTCGAAGCAAAATAGTCATCGCGCAGAAGATCGTAGTAAATGACACCTTTCCAATCCCACCAGACACACGGTAATATTTTCTTGGCATGAATATTCATTTTTGAACTGATGTTGAAGGCTGGCCTGGATCAACCTATGGTTTTATGCGTTTAAGATTATCGTATAAAATCTACTTTTCAGATTACCCGTAATGAGAAAGCACATTCATGCAAATGTCAACTCTTCGGTTTTTGTTTTCTTCGGTCAGTTTATGAGGAACCCATTTTCCCTTCCTTCTTTATTTTTACCATTGCATGTAATCGAAGTGATATTGTTTGGTGAGTAACTCCTAATTGTTCTGCAAGCTATTTTCGTATGAGACGGATTTTCATCCAGTAAAACTATAAGTTCTTCGTCTTCAAATTGTTTTACTGCACCTGGACGTGGATCGTCCTCAAGACTAAAATTGCCATAACGAAATCTTGCAAACCACTGTTTTACTATTGAATGACTAACAGAATGTTCACTCAATTCATTAGCTTCAGCAGCATTTTTTTCATATGAAAACAGAATAGAATGCAATGCCATAAATGTTGCTTATCGACATCCATCTATTTAATATACACAAACGTTTCGTTTTTGGGGTGCAGTTTGTTTCTAAAATGGGATGAATTTATTAATTACATTAAGCACGGTCTTCATGAAATTGAAAAGTCGTATAGACTATTTTGTTGTAATAGTACAAAATAACGGTTTCTATTTCAAATGTAACCTAACCTAACAGTATATAATAACAACAAAAAAAAATTGAATATTAAATTATAATATTAATCGCAAATATTTGCGTACACCTAAACGTTATTTCTTTTACATTAGTTTTTATTGTATTAGAGAAATTTTTATCCTCATTTCTCAAAATTTATACGCTCTACTTAAAAATATTAGATTAAAACAAAAGGATTTAGGTGAATTATGATTAAAAGTTTCAATATATGTTGAATAGGTATGACAATTTCATGAGTTTATAAGTAACGATCAGGTCAACAGGACTCATTTTCTAGCCAAAAGTACAATGTACTCGTATAACACAAAATTATAGTTTAATAAATTTCGAGCACTTTAAACTAAGCGCCTTCGTTAGCTAAATGATTATAAAATCATAAACGACCAGCTTAGAAAAAATATCAAAAATTTAGCATACAACGTAGAGGTGCCATTAAGGAAGAATATACCGTAAAAGATAAAACTGCATTGTCACCCGCGATAAAATTCTATGCGTCTTCATAAATAACTTTATATATCATATAAATTATATTATGTTACTCTATAAGAAATAATTCTCCTAATAGTTCTTAAAAATGGTCGGATACTACCTAGCCCGACTTTCTATACGTAAATCATTATTGAGATTTATAACCACTCCATGCCGCACTGGATTTCTAACCGGTAATTTAAACTTTACCAGAAATTTATTAGAATCTTTTAAATTTTTGGTTGTTTTTTGGTTTCAAAATAAAAATTCCTACGGAAGCAATTACATCCAGTACGCTTATTTTCGCCAATTTTCACTGGAATCTCCCAATTTATGAGAATAAACATGAAATTTTATCACGGTCAGTGGAACCGTTCGGGCGTAATTTTGGTGAAAACCGGCTTTTATCAAAATTCGTAGTTGCAAATTTAATGTATTATCTACCATTAAGTATTGATTTTTTTGTAATCGCTATACTTCTAAAATATTTGGAAAAATCGAACAATCTTAAGTTTGTAGAAATATACGGAGAAAGCGTAAGTATGAAGTTTCATCCAATCCATTGCATTCATTCAATCCATCTGGGCAGAAGGGGATGAAGTTTGTTGAAAAAATGATTTTAGAATAGAAAAGAAAGATAAACTGCTTATAACCTAAATTCGGCGGTAGGGAAGACGGCGGTAGGGATTAAATCTAATTTATAGATTTAATTTTCATCAAAATTTGTCTTTTTACGACATTTCGATTTTGGATAAAAAAAAATCTGTTTTGTAAAATTCCTGCTAAGTGTTATTTTTCGGTTTAGATATGAAGTGTGATGTATCCGAAACTTATGTACATTTGTGGTATAAGACAGTCGGGTTTTGGCCATAACAATACACCCATCATTTTTATGATCTTAATAGGATTTTTATCTACATACGTTCCTGTTGTTTTAACCCATTCACACTCGTACCGGAATTCAGTGACCCGATTTAATTGAAATTCATAATTTAGTTCGATCGAGAAACTTTATCCTAAAAAAATCAAAATGTCTTACCAAAGGCGTGCAGGAGCTAGTATTAATCTCATACATTCGGAACAAAGAGTGTGTTTTTAAAAATTGTTTTTATTAATTATTAATTAATTATTTTCACTTAAAAAGTGTTATACGAGTACATAGAAAATTTTGAAAAAATTTTCTGGTTTCCAAAATCCTAAACAAAAAGTTGTTGAGGATGGATTGAACACACATCGGTTTAAAGTGGTTGATCACGCTTGAACAGTTTCGAGCCGAGTAACTTCCTCTAATGCCTATTTTTTTAATCTTTGTGGGCTTTGTATCTCATTTAAATTCCTATTCTACCTAACGTTTAGTTTACAGTTTTGCGATAAAATCCCTCTTCTATAACTTTAGATATTTTGTTGTTTCATCTCCACTTGCGGCACTATCTTTTTCGCAATTTTGGGCATTGGGTGGTGGTTTACTACACACAAATACAACTTATAATATATGTAAGGTTATTCGAAACCCTATTTCCAACAGTCGCATAATTAGAAAAACTGTCTTTTACCCCAGTATTACACACGTTGATAGCAGAATGATATAGATTGTAAAACTTGCACATGTTGATGAGAGGAAACAATAATTATATTGATTACAATTATATTTATTTCAGTTTCTTTTATGCAGTGCATTTACCCCCACCGAATCCCTTGTTAAGCAGTTTCATTTGGGATATTTTTATTTCATTTCTATTTGTCTTAAGATTTCATCTATAGATAATGGATGATGTGTAAAATAATTATTGTACATGCTATGAGGTTTATTTTACAAGTGTTTTTCAGACGCAATCCAAGCCATGAATAACCAACATGAATGAAGAGTATGCGAAATTGAAAATATGTAGTTCTGTCATACTTGACCTAAACAACAAAATATTGTGAACATTCAAATATTCTCTTCTGGTTATCGTTAAATTAACATACACTCAAAGCAAATTGGGAGCTGGTGCTGAATTTATTTTTAGGTGAAACGAAATCGATTTCTTGTTCGTTATCATTGCAATAGTGCAGTTGTTTAATACAATAAGAATAAAATAAAAATACAATACACCACCAAATTTTTCTCTCTCTAGCTTTCACATCCCACGAAAGTATTTTGTCGCCTCCACGATGGTTCTCTAATTGTCTCTCTTAATCACTACAGTTTCGATATCCTATTACTCGAAGATCTTGATCGACGTCGTCATGCCGACGAAGACTAGGGCTTCCTCTACGGCTGGTTGTTGATGGAACGTTTTTCTTATGATACGGTTTGATGGGGACCTGTCAACGTAGCCTAGCCACCTAACTCGGTTGGATTTGATGAATCCGATCATATCGCAGACTCATTTGCAACCTCAATTGAACCCATAAGGTATAGTACAATCTACAGTCGTTGATGTTCAATGTTCAACTCTCACTTCTGAACGTTAGCACAGGTCCTATAAGTACTTTATAAAATGCGAGTTTACTCGTTTGCGAAAGATAGTTTGAACGTAACGTACATAAAAGACTTGATGTCCGGCTGCTAAGCGGTTTTTTTATACAGCCACGTTATTTCTCAGCTCCATTCAGATATTCGATGGCTGTGGGTCTTTGCTGGAAGTCTTTATATAAAAAATAACGAAAAATCAACCAAATGGAGGCAAACAAGTGATTTATGACTAACTACTATATACTCTTACTGACTTTTCTGACAATAGAAAAAGCGATGTAAATCTCGAGTTAATAGGAGAAAGTAAGCCTACAGAATAATAACTTATTAATTAAATAGGGCGATTGCATACTTCTAAGAAGTTTAATAGTTAAACGATTTACAGGACGTTGCTAAGAGAGAACTGAGAAATATGATCAAATTTTCTGATATTAATAATGAAACGAGCACAAACATTGAAGGATGTCAAACAAAACAACATCGCTATAAAGGAAATGTTGGAAAATGTTTGAGAGGGTCATACGCTTTTTAAAAGTATTGTCATTGAACCCTACCACATTGCACAACCAACTCGGCTTTTCAACCTTAAAAAACTAGTTACTCCAAGTAAGAGTTTTGTTAAAATTTATTCTTGAATTGATCAGAGTTTTAGAAAATAGGATTAACGAATTACCGAGAAAACGTTCAGAAAAAGAGGAAGTAACTGTAAATGTTTTATAAATAATAATTGACTGATTTACTTGTCTTAAGAATAAAACTAAATCATCATTAATAAGGGAGATATTAGAGTAAATGGAATCGCGACTACTCCTCTATTTGCACGTCATCAGCAAATATATTAAAACAAAGAATATTTTTTGCCATTAATGTACATAGAGGTACAACCACCAAAAAGAACGATTGTTGATCAGACCGTACGGCTCTGAGGAAAACAAAAAAAGACCCGAAAATAGTTTAAAATCAATTTCGCAGCACAGGAGGAACAATTAAATTTCAAAATAGGAATATTAAACGAGGAAAGAGAACTTAAAATGCAGATAGGACGAGAATGGGAATGCTCTGAGGAATTGCAAATAATCAATAAATATATTTAACTACGAATTTAAGAATTCAATAGAAACTAACTCTACATTAGGAATGCTATGGGTGGAACTAAAGTCAATTAAGTAATAGTTAAAATCATTAGTTTCGAAATATGAACTAGGAATCTTTTCTAACTCCAAGGTCAATGCTTACGATACACCAAAAGGAGAAGTAAAGAGTTTAACTTATTTTTGAACAAATTTTGATGAGTGTTGATTAAAATTAAACTTACCACTCTATATCGAGATTGAGGTAAAACACAGAGCATTAGATTTTATTTTCTAACAGAGCACGATTCAATCAATTTTAAATTTCAAGCTGGAATGGTCTAATGGGTTCAAGCAATAATGGGTTAGGGAAAAGGTGCGTTGCCTTTTCTGGATGACATTGAAACAAAGAATTTTCTTATTTCAAATGAACTTTATTAAACTAAATATGTTCCATTTTGATCGAAGACCTTTTGCCATTTTTCTGGTAGAGCCATGATCCTATCACTGTAGAACTTCTGTAGTTTAGAGGCGAAAAATCGAGACAATTCATTTTCGCAGGTCTCTTTTGAATTTAATGTAAAACCATTAAGATGGTTCTGCACAGACCGGAACAAATGATAGTCCGATGGTGCAAGGTCAGGACTATATGGTGGGTGCAACAAAACTTCCCAGCCGAACTCTCTCAGTTTCTGCCGAGTCATCAATGATGTGTGTGGTCTAGCGTTATCATGATTAAACACAACGCACTTTCTGCTGACCAATTCTGGACGTTTTAACTGAATTGCTTGCCTTAAACGCGTTAGTCGTTGACAGTAAAGATTAGAATCAATCGTTTGGCCCGGTGGCAGCACCTCATAATGTACGATTACTTTCCCATCCCACCAAACACACAGCATTACCTTTCTTGGCGTCAATCCTGCCTTTGATACCGTTTGGGAAACTTCACCTCGTTTCGTCCATGATCTTTTTCACACAACGTTGTCGTATCTTATCCACTTTTCATCACCAGTAATCATTCGCTTTAAAAATGGCTCGATTTCGTTTTGTTTCAGCAGCGTTTCGCAG
Source organism: Nephrotoma guestfalica (assembly GCA_963691935.1). Classification (NCBI taxonomy): domain Eukaryota; kingdom Metazoa; phylum Arthropoda; class Insecta; order Diptera; family Tipulidae; genus Nephrotoma; species Nephrotoma guestfalica. The sequence goes on along the minus strand of OY829916.1, from coordinate 826,416 downwards.
ATAGAAATCCTGTCCGTTAAATATTTAACTGTTAATTCATCGACCAAACGTCAAGCTTTTTTTTGTATCCAGCTATTTTCAAATAGGTTAAAACTGTTTTGTGATCCATATTTAGTTCTTTACCAATTGCATGGCTGCTTATATGCCGGTCTTTTTCAATTTTCTGCATGATTTCATCGACTTTTCCAGTGGTGGGTCGACCAGAGCGAGGTGCATCTTTGACATCCATATTTCCAAAACGAAAGCGCTTGAACCATTTCTTTGCTGCTGATTTTGTTAAAGCACCTTCTCCATAAACAGCACAAATTTTTTCGCAAGCCTGAGCCGCGTTTTTACCTTTGTCGTAATACAATTGTAAAAGATATCGAATTTTTTCATTATTTATCTCCATGTTTAAAATGTTGCAACTTGTTATTCACTTCACCGATTTTAATGTTTTGTATGTCAAGTACAAGTTAAAATATCACCTTTCAAACACACATAAGAATTGCCCGATACGATCAATGGTTACTGAGATATATGAATGTAAAGCCATCTACCGGGAAAAAGGCCACGAACTTTTGCCCCTACCTATTATTAAATATGCTCGAATTGTATATGTATAATTTGGCTGAATCCAGAAGTCAATCTAGCCAATCTCTAGAAGTTTTATAAATCTTATGTCTATTAATTGTAAATATTTTTTCTAGTAAATGTTAGCGATTTAAAGTGTATAATTTTTAATTCGGCGAACTTTCAGAACTTTGAAGTTATTCTTCTGCTGGTTACGGCACCGGTTTTAGTACTCGTGAAAGGACAATATAACACTGATTAGTCGCATTCTATGGACGGCACAATTGTACAAAACTCGTATAATTAAAAACAATTTTTAAATCAAATCCTAGAATTACTATTGAAATATTTAATTAATTAATACAAGCCATATCGAACATATCGACACTAAGGATCTTATGCAATGTGTAATATCTCTTAGTAGATCGACTAGACCTTATTAGTGTTATAAAAACTTGATCTGTAATTTAGCTTCAATAACTTGTATAAATGTAGCTAGATGTGAGCTGTAACTATAAGAGCCTACATCGTAATGAAGCTCTCGATTATTTCTTAAGGACGTGCTATCCTCATATAACTAAAAACACTATATAAATAAACTATATAAGTAAATTGGTGAACTTTCCGTATAGTAAAATTGCGGAATAGCAACTCGTGGCTTGTTGATATTCCCTTTGTAAAATAAAATTATTTTAGTGGAAAATCTAAAGAAGTGCTCTAATAGCTTAAAATTGATAAAATACGATATTGGAAAACGATTTCGGAATTTTTGGTTTTCTGCCTTTCTGAAGGGTTATTATGCGCGTTGAATACACAAAAACAATAATCAAAATTTCATTTAACTTACTAACGTTGCCTTCTCAAGGTTTTCTCGTGTTGGTGCGATTTTTTGATACTAATTTATCTTGGCACAGATCTACAACGTACTACTATAGGGTTTTCCAATAAGAGTGATATGATTTCTTTAAAAAAAACACACTAATTGTTAAGGGAATTGAAATGTTTTTTATTTAATGTGAAGTACAATCGTTACAATTAAGTTCTGAATAAAACGTCATTCAAATGGCCTCCACGACTTCTTCTGCAGGAACGAATTCGACTAACCCAATTTTCGAGCACTTTTTCCACTAAATCAAGTCGTATGTCATGAATAGCACGTTCAATATTGACTTGTAAAGCTTGAAGAGAGTTTGGTTTATTGCTAAAGACCAATGACTTCAAATAACCCCACAAGAAAGTCTAATGGTGTTAAATCACAACTTCTTGGAGGCCATCCAATATCACAATTTCTTGAAATAATCGAATCTTCAAACTTTTCTCGCAATAATTCAATTGTTGCATTTGCTGTGTGGCACGTAGCCCCGTCTTGTTGGAACCAAATGTTGTCAAGATCAACTTCTTCCAATTTCGGCCATAAAAAGTTGGTATTCATCGATCTATACCGATCTCCATTGACAGTAACGGTGTTACCGCTTCATTTCGAAAAAATGATGAACGACCTATGATTCCACCAGACCAAAAGCACACCAAACTGTCAATTTAGGTGAATGTAATGGTTTTTCATGAATAATTTGTGGATTTTCTTCGCACCAGAATCGACAGTTTTGTTTATTTACCGCACCACTCAGATGAAAGTGACCCTCTTCGGAGAAGATGAATTTCTTAAAAAAATCGTTATCGTTTTCAAGTTGTTCCAAGGAAAAATCAGCAAATTCTCGACGTTTACGGTGGTCCAGTGGCTTCAGTTCTTGAATGAGAACAATTTTATACGGATGCAAACCCAAATCCTTTCTCAAAATCCGCCCGGTTGTGGTTTGAGACAGTCCCAATTCTTGAGAACGTCTTGGAATCGACAGATTGCGGTCTTCAGCAACACTTGCCTGAACGGCAGCAATATTTGCATTACTTCGAGCGAATCTTTGTCTTATTGGCACTTCAACATTATGTACGCTCTAAAGAAAATGTACGCTCAAAATTTTCAACAATTCGGCGAATAGCGAGCACACTTGGACGATTATTACGACTATAACATGGCAAAAGCGCACTAAAAGTTGCAATTGGAGAACCATTATTTTGATAATAAAACTGAATAATTTATAAACGTTGTTTTTGCGTATATCTCACCATGATGAAATTGTAAACATTGCTGAATACAATGAAACAAAAAATGACAGATCATGACATATTAACGGGTTATCCAATTCGAGGTTGATAAAGTAGAAATCTGTATACCGACATCTGTCAAAGATAAACGTCAAGTACGCTGTCATTTATTTAGTTGACATTCTGCCATTTAAGAATATGGAGCATTTAACAATCGACCAACGCGTTAAAATTATTAAATCTTATTATAAAAATAGTGATTCTGCCGTATCCACATTTCGCGCTTTATGAGCAGATTATGGTCGTCATAATCGTCCTACAAAGCAAACCATATTGAATACAGTGAATAAATTTGAACAAACTGGATCTGTTACTGATATTGTAAGGTCTGTGCATCATCGAAACATTCGCAATGCTGAAAATATCGCTTCTGTAGCTGAAAGTGTGGAAGAATATCCAAATTTGTCAATTCCTCGTCGAGCTCAACATTTAGGCCTATCTTATGGCTCATTATGGCGCATTTTGCATCTGGATTTGCATCTTCATCCGTATAAAGTCCATTTGACACAAGAGCTAAAGCCTGCTGACCATGGACAACGAAGAACATACGCAAATTGGGTGTTGGAAAAACAGGCCGTCGATGCTGATTTTTCGAACAAAATTTTCTTCAGTGATGAAGCTCATTTTTCGCTTGGTGGATACGTTAATAAGCAAAACTGTAGAATTTGGGGCTCAGAAAATCCACAATTGATTGTAGAGAAGCCATTACACCCGGAAAAAGTCACTGTTTGGTGCGCATTGTGGTCTGGTGGTGTGATTGGGCCGTATTTTTTTGAGAACAACCATGGACGAACCGTTACCGTCAATTCTGAGCGCTATGGCCGCATATTAACCGATTATTTTTTTACGAAAATCGAAGATTATGATCTTGACGATATGTGGTTCCAGCAGGATGGAGCAACCAGTCACGTAACACGAGCAAATCGAGATCTTTTGCAAGAGAAATTTCCTGGACGTTTGATTTCGCGATTGGCTGATGTCAATTGGCCTCCAAGATCCTGTGATTTAACGCCTTTGGATTTCTTTTTGTGGGGCTACGCGAAAGATCGTGTTTACGCAAACAATCCTCAAACTCTTGACGAATTGAAAACTAATATTCGTAAGGTAATGGCCGAGATACCGCCCGAAATGTGCCGAAAAGTCATTGAAAATTACCGCAAAAGAATCAAGGCCTGTAAGAAGTCCCGTGGAGGACATTTGAATGATATCTTGTTTAACTAAAAATGGCAAGGATCAATCTGTAAAATGAAATAAAAATTACAATACATTCCGAATATTTTGTGTGTTTTTTTTAAGTTTACTTTATCAAGCTTGAATTGGATAACCCTATAAATGTAAAACAAAAAGACTTACCTTAAGTAGGTACAACTGGCCGAAACGTCACTTAAAAATCATATCATTCCTATTGGAAAACCCTATATATAGTTTGCTAAAAGTTGTGCTTTGAAAATAAAAATTTTGACCTTATCAGGTCCTTATAATGCTTCAAAATTCTATAAAGATCCTCAAATGAATAACATTGATATTTTATTTTGAAATACTGGTCCAATGGCTTCAGTTCTTGAATGAGAACAATTTTATACGGATGCAAACCCAAATCCTTTCTCAAAATCCGCCCGGTTGTGGTTTGAGACAGTTCCAATTCTTGAGAACGTCTTGGAATCGACAGATTGCGGTCTTCAGCAACACTTGCCTGAACGGCAGCAATATTTGCATTACTTCGAGCGAATCTTTGTCTTATTGGCACTTCAACATTATGTACGCTCTAAAGAAAATGTACGCTCAAAATTTTCAACAATTCGACGAATAGCGAGCACACTTGGACGATTATTACGACTATAACATGGCAAAAGCGCACTAAAAGTTGCAATTGGAGAACCATTATTTTGATAATAAAACTGAATAATTTATAAACGTTGTTTTTGTGTATATCTCACCATGATGAAATTGTAAACATTGCTGAATACAATGAAACAAAAAATGACAGATCATGACATATTACAACTGGCCGAAACGTCACTTAAAAATCATATCATTCCTATTGGAAAACCCTATATATAGTTTGGTTAAAAGTTGTGCTTTGAAAATAAAAATTTTGACCTGATCAGGTCCTTATAATGCTTCAAAATTCTATAAAGATCCTCAAATGAATAACATTGATATTTTATTTTGAAATACTGGTCTTCGGTAAAATTTGCGGAAGGAATTCTTAATTTACAATTGTAATAGGAATAAGTTTGTTTAATACACAATTTAAATTTCGTTTAAGATAAAAGGAGTTTTTTAGAGGTTCACAATTTTAAATTAAAATAGAACAAAGCAAAGCATTTTGAATATCAGTGAAACTAGCTTTATTGGATAGATAATTTAGTGTCATTAATGCTTGAATATGATTTCGGCCATGTGCTCACCGCGGCTAGTCCGTACATGGCGTAATCTGGAGGTCCAATTTTCGATCACTCTTCGTAGCAATTGCGGCCGTATCTCGCTAATAACTCGCCGAATGTTGTGTTCCAAGTGTTCAATCGACTCTAGTTTAACGGTGTAGACAAGTGACTTAACATATCCTCAAAGAAAATAATCTAATGGAGTTAGATCACACGATCTCGATGGCCAATTAACAGGACCATTACGTGAAATTAGTCTTTCATCAAAAGTTTTTTTGAGTAAATTAATTGTATCCCGCGCTATGCGGCATGTGGCACAGTCCTGTTGGAACCACATATCAGCAAGTCTTATGCCAGCCAATTGGGGTACAAAAAAGTTAGAAATCATGTCTCTATACCGCTCACCGTTGACGGTAACATTCCGTCTATCATCGTTTTTGAAGACACATGGACCAATGATTCTGCTGGCCCGCAAAGCGCACCAAACAGTGATTTTCTCTGGATGTAATATGGTACTTCAGCAAAGGCTTGTAGATTATCTTCACTCCAAATCCACAATTCTGTTTATTAACGTACCCATTCAACCAAAAGTGAGCTTCATCGCTGAACAAAATTTTGTTTGGAAAATCAACATCAATATCAATATATATGCTTCAACCCATTGGCCAAATTGGCGGCCTGTTTGGTCTTCGGATTGCTTTAATTCCTGCACAAGTTGTATTTTGTAAGCACGTAAACCATGATCCTTAGATAAAATTTACCATAAAGTGGATGGACACATCTCCAGTTACTGAGCACGACGTCGAATTGCGTCGAAGGGGGTTGCTTTCTCCATGTAGCTTTGAATTTTTCATAAGGTGTAAAAGTCTTTATTGATGATGCAGCTATTGAGCTCGTAAGCAATGAAACATTTCAAGAGACTTTCATTGATTGTGTAAGCAGATAACTAGAACACACATATATTACATTAGCTCTTTGACGTTCCCTTGTGATCTTTTGATGGAGTAGTCGTTTAAGGTGAATATTTCATTGGCATATAGTGTCATTCAAATTTCGAATGATGAGTTGGTTAAATTGCGGCGACTTTATTTACTGAGGAAATATACAACAAACGGAATTCTATAAATTACTATTAGGTGTGGTAAATTTTATTAAAATAAAAATCTAATACCGCGACCTCAATTTGCATATAAAAATAAGAAAAATGTATCATCAAAACAAAATATTTCCAGATCAGGACGATGATGTAGGTGTTGTGTCAGCACGTCCACGTCGTATGTCTGAATTAAATATGCCGTCAAAAACACTTCCAATACCACCAGCATCATCATTTTTTATTTTTTCACCGACAAACAGGTGAAAAGTGTATATATTGGTTTTGTTGAGTTTTCTTTAATGTTTTATAATAATTTATATGAAAAAAAGACGTCCGAATTATATTATTTATCAATTGAGCAGTGAAAATTGGGTGAAAATTTATTAGTTAAAAATTATTATATTAGTTCAATTAAAATTATTAAAGAAAATTTTCCCGGGAAAATTTCGTATTTTTTAATTATTTACGTAAATTTTTAATTAGGAAAATTCAACAGAATTTATAGTTTTGTGTTTAGAATGTAGATGTAGTTAGATTAATTGTTGTTATTCTGTATTCTGTGTGTATAAAAGAAACGAATTTTATCGTCTGAAGCTCCAAAAGAATGTTAGGAATTGATTTATTCAAATTAATAGCTTGCATTTTTGTTATATATTGGGGGCGTTTGGTTGAACTTTACGTCCATGTGTGGTGTGAGTATGTATGTGACTCGTGTGTTTTTTGTATAAATGATACATAACTATTATTGTATGCCTAACAATTAAATATCGTAATAACCTAAATGAGTTGTAAAATTCTTTCTGCACAATCATTATTAGAATATACTAATGCGGCTTAAATGTGTATTTTAGGATACGGGTGTTTTGCCATTGGCTCTGCAATCACAATCTCTTTGGTAACGTTATTTTAGCATGTATTATGTTTTCATCTGCTATGTTGGCGGCCGAAGATCCTCTCAATGCCGATTCGGATAGGAATAAGGTGAGTAAAAGAAAATCACTTTTTATTTATGCATGTGTATTATTTAAGGGGTTATCCAAAATCTACTTAAATATAAGTCCTGCGTAAATTCTCAATGCCAGATATAAAAAAACTACCAAAGATTGTATTGGTTACACTAACAATGCAACGTAAACTTGAATTTTTTTCATTTTTTATTTTGTTACTGCACCTTTATGCTTTGTTATTTATGCTATAGTTTATTACACCAATACATGTTTAGTTAGTTTTTGTCTATGTCATATGTATGGTGTTATCATATTGTATACCAAAAAATGTAAAATATTTAAAATTTCTATTTCTACCACTACATAGTTTAAACTCGACTTTTTCTTTTTTTTCTTTTTAATCCATGCAATCTTTTCTGGGGCCGAAGCACTCCCTGCTCTTTCGCGGTTGATTTTCCGTCTTACTTTACGCAATTCCTGCCAAATTGAAGACGTACGGCTATAGGACCGATTTAAGTTATCATCTGCGCATTGCATAGCTCCATGCCAGCCTATAGTACTGAACATGGAAGATGGGTCGGCCCATGAGTTTTGCACGCCGATAGGGGGTCGTAGTTGTGTTCCTTATAACCACAGATCGTGAACATCAGAACTCGACTTATTAATTTTGAATAAAGTGGTCATAAACATAAACAAAAATTACGATAAATTGAAAGATTTTTAATTTTAGGGTTTATCCAATTATTAGGGACAAAACTCCTTCTTGGAAGGTTTAAGTAATATTTATAATTAATTACAACTTGTGCTTAGCGATAACAATTTGTATTTGTTCTAGGGAATATTGAATCGAAAAGAATTAATAGAATACACTATTTTTTATCTAAGTTTTCACTTGGAGGATTATTGGCACATCGTTTTGGTTGCTGTTCTTTCTTTCTATTGAAATAATCGGTTATTTAAACATATTCAGTAATTGTAATTTAAATTGCGAATAATTAAATAAGCACCTAAATATTGGAAACACATGAATGATAGAACTTCACATTGTCCGTTAATATGAATATGAATACTCTAAAAAGCGCCGGTATCCATATTGGTGGATTCTTGCTCTACACTTCTGGTCAGTTTGAACGATAACAAATTTAAATCTATTCGTTAAGTAATTATAAACTAAGTTTAACTGCGTTTCAGTAAATTCAAGCTTTCCTAATTTAAAATTAATATGATTCGGGTGAACGCAGACGGAAGCACTCCTGATGTTTAGAAAAATACAGCATCAATACTTCCTATTGTCTATTTGTTTGCTTAATCATTTAACTGTTTGATTTTGTTTGGAAAACCTTGTTATCCTAAAATATATATTTTTAAATGATCTTTATTTGCCCTTCTTCAGGACAAAACATTACAGTTGATTCGCTGAAAATAATACAAATGTAATTTTTTTTGACGAATATACTCGACATTAAAATTGTTTAATGAGCTTTTTATTATAAATTAAAGTTAACAGTAATTAGCTCAATTTTAAAAACTAACTTTATTATTTCTTTAGCTTTCGGAACCTTTTCGGTTCCATTCTCAAAAGAATAAGTTTCTTTTGAGAATGGAACCGAAAAGGTTCCGAAAGCTAAAGAAATAATAAAGTTAGTTTTTAAAATTGAGCTAATTACTGTTAACTTTAATTTATACTCGACATTATGCGAAAAATGTTCGTTTCATTCTGACGAGTATACTCGACATAAACGGTTAAAGAGTTAATAAACTCATGAGATTTACACACGTCTTGGTTGTATTAGACATCTTAGTAAAACCAAATTGTTGGTCTGAGATTATATTATTTAAAAACAGGAGCTTTTCCAGTCTAGTTAAAATTACTTTTTCAAATATTGTAGATGCAATGTAATGTTAATATTGGGCTATAGTTGCTTTCTTACAACATGTTTCCAGATTTAAATATGGGATCTACTTTACCAGTTTTAAGAACATCAGGAATTTGACCTTCTTCCAAAAATCGGGTGACTGGTTTAACAATTTTCGACGATAAGTGACCGACCAAGGAAATGTTTTATACATTTTATGGAGATACTGTCAATTCCTCTTGCACAATTACTATCTAAACATAGATTCACAGGTTTACTAATTGTGTATTTCAGACAATAGATCTATGTTGAGGAAATAATTGCTTACTTCTAAAAAAACGGCCTCTTTACCATCATTAGGGATATAATTTCACTATCAATTAATTCGGATTTCCTGTTTTAGATTGCGTTTCTTAACAACTACCATATTTTTTCTGATTGATTTTTTTTTAATTTATTTATATTTATTTATTTTTAATTTAACATTAATTTTTATATATTGCATTGTATAAGGTACGAACTACGAGACAATTTTCACAAGATCATACCAGGGTGAAGCATAACCATTACAAATGTGTTTGTATTTTAATATTTTTTTCTCCTTCAAGAAAACGCCTTTTTAATATTTAGTCTTTCACTATGAAGGTATGTATAGCTGAAACCCGATAAAATCGTATTTTCTAAATACACTTATTTCTTATTAAGGATATTTCTGAACTGGACACATCACTGCCCACTGCTCATCACAACTAAAAAAAAAATTAATACTTTTAATAGCACTTTTAAACCCACAACTAAAATTAAACGTAAAAATTTTAAGCTAAAGCCATGATCCCTTATTGACGTTAATAAATCATTGGAACAACCTAAAATTTTTGGTTTCTCCAAAACTTTTTAAACGATATGCTACATGATTATATTGGAACGAGAAAAGATGTTTCTACCACCAGTCTCACAACAGAAGTTTCGAGTGCTAAAATGCTTCGGCTTATATTCTTCAAGACCTTTTCAATTTTATGTAAAATAGTGCTCTATTATTCTATAATAAATTAAAGATTTCTTTCCGCATTGTAATTGCATTTGGTACGCGTTTTAAATTGCGTACATCCATAAGGTTTACGTACTAAAAAAGCCAGTTTACCTGTTGCAAAAGTTTTTGTGTTTCTGCGTTTACTTTTTAAAATATACTTCTTAAATTAAATTTGTAGATTTCATTATGTAGTAGGCATTATAAACAAGACAAAAAGTCAAAATTCTTCGAGGTGATTGTTGAAACCAATCTACCCGAACTTTTGGAAAAGTATAAATGTTACAATATATAAATATAATTTGTTATTAAGTTTGCAAACAGCAAATTCGCGGAACCTTGCAAAATATTGAGGTGGGGTACGTCAACGGTCACGGATAACAACTGTATGAGAAAATCCTTATATCACTCGCTGTATGCTTACAAATCGATCATTAAGGCAGCGAGGTTTCGCTTAAACTTCAGAAATATAATGGAAAGGCTTAACTAGGGTTATTCTACAATTTCTTGGCGTTTGAAGAAGCTGGAGTAATGCTTTTTACATGCACAAAAACTATATATTTCAAAGGAAAATAAAAAAATACGGCTGTTGATTGCAATTCATAGCATATAAATAGGCCCATTCCCTCGACTTTGGAGGAACGTCTCTTTTACCGACGAATCTTCAGATGGTTAGGCCGAACTTAGGATTGTACATTTTATGATATGAAGCCTGAAAATGTAAACAAATGTCGTATTTCGGTGGAGGAAACGTTATGATTTGGGGTTGCATAACCAAAATCATAATTAATTAGAAAATTACTTTAAGTTTAACTATTATTTATTCAAAAGTCAACATTTTATTTACAGACTTGGTAGAAAACCAAATAAGCAGTAAGCCTAGTCAAAACTTTTTGCAGCGATCAGAAACAATTTAAAATAGATGCTTATTTGCATGACGTGCAATTACAAGTGAAAATTCATCAGAAATTATGTTTCATTTTCAGTTCGATCTAGGATACCAATCCGGAAGTGCACCACAAAATTGATTTTAGATTTGTATTAAATTTTTTTGGGGTCCATTTTTCCTGCAGAAAAATTTAGTTTCCTCCGTTCAATGTTTCATTCCTACGTCTTTTATCATCTTTGACGCATCGAACGGCTTTTCCGAGTTTTTGTTGGATTTGCAAGCCGAATAAAATTTACACCATGATCTTGCCTTTTATATTCTTACATCAATGGGTATGTACTCGTATGTTCGACGGCAACGGAATGCTTTAGTTTTTTTGTAACACAATATTTATCAAATATTTGTTGCAGCTTATATTAAAACGCTCAGGTTGCTTCTGGACGCCTTGCGCCCCTACTCCGGCGTCATGGTCACCAAGTGCATTAATTTCATAAAATCCTATAAAAATTGTTAGTTAAATTCGTTCTTTTCGATTTTGATATATACGTCTACTTATTAACGTGAAATAATATGAATTTCAATAAAGATTTTTGCACATAATAAGCCAGAATTCTCGAAATCTTATACGCCCGGACATGAAATCTTTTTTAAGAAAATATGATAGTCCTATAGGATCACTGGTTGATCATATAAAAATTAATAAAGCTGCTATTAATTTTATAGGATTTATAGATTAAGATATGCATATGCGTTTAAATTAATCATTTGTACTGAATTTAATTATTAATTCATCAAGATGTTAACATTTTGATAGAAGAAATTGATTATCTTTACAATTTGTCGCATTAAATTAGTTTTATATATTATATCACTTTTATAAAACTCCTCCTAATATTATCTTTTTATTTAATGGTAGTTTCAAAATTACTAAATTTTTCTTGAATTAGAAAGAACTTAGAATTTTCTATGACCTGTTTTTTACTGGATAAAGAAAAATTCACTAAGATGATGAGTTAAAGTTGTGTTATGTAAAAGTATTCAGATTCAGATTTTTTTAATTAGCTCATTGTGCCAAGATGTGCAAACATGACAAAATATTTTTATTAAAACATTCAAAAATTTTGTATAGATTTTTGAAACTTTAACTCTTCGATCTGACAAAAATATTTGACTATTCCAGAAGAGGCCATTTTTCATAAATTTAAATATTTATAAATTCTTGAGAACCTCTGTCTGAATGCTATATTAATATTTAATCTAAATCGGATTTATCTTACCGAGTGGATGCCCGTAGTTTTTAGCGAATGTTGCTCTTACAAAATATTGAGGATACTATTGGCTGCCACCTTTAGGAACGTGTAAAGTGGAACATTTACCTCGAATTGTCTTGAGGTATACAATATGAAACAAACAAAACATTCATGTGGAAATTAATTTAATATTCAGATTTTTTAAGCACCACTAAGCTGAATTTATATTAAATGCGTCAAAATTATCCGAAAAAATGTACGGCATTTTCGTTTCGCTTTTCACGACCACTGCACTGCTTTATTTTTATTCATACAATGGCGGCAATTGGGTTAAACAATAAAACAATTTATTCGACAATGTCTTAATTTACGTTTTTTTGTCGATTGTCAGTTGAAAAAATCAAATTAGAGCCGCACAGAAATTTCTATTGTTCTTCTGACATTTTGAACACATTATGATTGACTTTGTCAAATAGAAATAAGGCTTGCATATGCTTGCAGGTGTATAGGCACATTCGACACATCTACATAAGTTGACCAAGAAACTCGATTTTTCGGTAGTAAACTTAGACAGGTGTTACAATATATTTTACCGTTTGTCACAAAAATGTTGACAACATTTAAGATAAGCGCACGTTAGAAAACTGTTAGCTAACCACGAAGACCTTGTATTGCTCAATCAATTGTTTCTCAAAATCAGTGCTACTGTAATTTATTTGTAGCATTCAGTTTAAAATATAACGATAAGATTTCAAAATTATTAATTTTATGCCAAACCTGCAGCGGTGGTTTGTCAATTGTTGTCTATATGAGAATAAAGGTAAAACCAAACTGTTTGTCACATTTGATATTTAATTGCAGTAACTTGTCTTTTCGTGACATCTGTGATTGAACTCTTTAAATTATGTATTGAAGAAAACATTTCGTGTGTTTTAGCGATTATAGCATCGTAAGCAACTACAAAGCTTCGAATCTGACATCTTAGATTTTATTTTGAAATGTTTACATTTTAAAACTTTTATATCGATTTTTAAATAACTATTTGAATTAGACTAATTCACGATTCTAGACGATTTTAGGTATATTTATAACCTAAAATTGTCTAGAATCGTGAATTAGTCTAATTAAATTATCAGGTGCGCAACTAAATTTCCGGGTTTCACACATAGGTGGTGCTAGCGACTCATCTAGTTGTCATTTATGTCAGAAGTTGTGTTTTGTTCGACACTTGTTAACGGGAACCAGTTGTAATACCAGCACATATCGCAACGCAATAATATTTTTTCTAAGAACGAAAATGTCGAGTTTTGTGTCAAATAAACAACATTTGCGGGAAGCTTTGCTTTTCTGCTTCAACTTGTAAAAAAATGCAGCTGAAGCACGTCAAGCACCACAGATGCGCCATCAAAAACTACCTGTGCAGATTGGTTTAAACGCTTCAGAAGTGGCGATTTCTACATTGAGGACAAAAAGCGCTCCGGAAAACCAAAAACATTTGAAGACACCGAGCTGCAAGCAATAACGCTGGATGAAGATGATACTCAAACTCAAGATCAACTTGCGGAGGCATTAAACACGACCCGCCAAGGTATTTTCAAACGTTTACATGCTATGGGAAAAATTCAAAAAGAGGGAAAATGGGTGCCGCCTGAGTTGACTTAGAGGCAGATGAAAAGTCTACAGACAACAACTCATCAATCTGAACCATGCACTGCACGAAAAACGGCCAGAGTGGGACACGAGACACGAACGAGCAATATTGCAGAACGACAACATTCCATGCCATCGCACTCCCATCGCCCAGGACACCATCAAAACGTCGAGGTTTATCTGCTACTGCACCCGCCTTATTCGCCAGACCTGGCCCCCTCAGATTATCACGTATTCCGGTCGATGGCCCATGGATTGGCAGGGCTATACTTCGCCAGTTTCGAAGAAGTGCAAAATTAGTTGGATGAATGGTTTCAGTTAAAAGACGCGTCGTTTTATCGTCGTGCTAGTCATGTAGAAAATGTGAAAAAATGTGTAGATAGTGAAGCATAATACTTTGGATAAAACATTTTTTATATTTCTATTGAAATTTTCCATTTTGCAAAAAACCCGAAAATTTAGTTGCGCACCTAGTAGCTATTTAAAAATCGATTTCTCTTTATTTTGTGTCTACGTAATTAATTTATGAAAATTTTAAATTAAATGTGAACGCCAAAGAGGAATAGAGCACAGCACAGAAGTTCTATTTAGAAAAAAGTCGAATTAAATTTTTTAATTTGAGTGTGCTTTGCATGTTGGAAAATAAAAGATGTTGTACACGAAAAACAATAATTATGTTAATTTTCTCTAAGGTTGATCAAGAGGGGGAAGGCCACGAACTGTTGAAAATCGTGTTTCCTTAATTTATAGCTAGACATAGATAGAACGATGTAAAATTTAGTCGAAGTTTATCTCGCATAATTTTATTTTATAAATCATATAGAGAAGTGTCATACTTGCAATGCAACTGAAATATGATTCTCTGCAATCGAAACTTCGGTGCAAATTTGGTACATCCATCAGGAAATGAGATGTCATTTTTCTTTGCATATGTTCCCACTCTTTCTCCGTTTTTAGATTTTCTCATCTTATTGATATCATCATATAGGAGTATACCAAACTTCAGCTATTTACGATTAGCGGAAACCCAAAATCATTTTCAAACCAGAAAAAGCTTAAAAATAATAAATATTAAAATTTTTTGTGTCTTGTTCCATATTTTAAATTTTTTTAATGTAAATCAACAATACAAAATCGTTTAAAATATACCTTGTATTTTTTAATTCTTTTAAATAAATTTAATCATAAACATCAAATTTTAAAATTTACCATTTTGAATATTTACTGAAATTAATAAATTATAATTAGTAATACTAGTAAACTAAACCTTAGAATATTTAATGTAGTTCTAAATTCAAATAAACTTGTAAAAATGTTATTATTACTGTTAAATTTTTGTAGATCTTAAACTTGTTTGATGAACTGTTCACGACTGTTTTTACGATTGAATTAATTTTGAAGTTAATATCGTATGGATTTATATTACACAAAGGAGCATTTTGCCGATCAGCTTTTAACCTACTCGATCTTCTCGTTGTTTGTGTCTCTGTAGTATCTACGTTCTTTAGGTGAGTATATCATTATCACTTAAAATGTGAAATGTTCGTTAAACTAAATTTATTTTCAGTTCTGGTGCAATCTCGGTCGTAAAAATCTTACGAGTACTTCGTGTGCTTCGTCCGCTGCGTGCAATTAACCGGGCAAAAGGTTTAAAGGTATACTATTAAATAATTTACATTGGTTTCAAGTCTTTTCCCCCGTTTTTTTAGTTAAATTTTCTTTTTAATTTTTTGAGATTTATTTATTTTTTTATAAGGGAAGCTGCAAGCTTTACTTGATATAAGAGGAATATTGTTTTAATAAGATAAAAAAAGAAAATTTCTGAAATTTAAAAGAAAAATTTGCAAATTTAATTTATAACATACATATATATATATATATAACTTCAATATATCAAACTCTAGCATGTAGTGCAGTGTGTCATAGTTGCTGTAAAAACTATTGGAAATATTGTTCTTGTCACCTGCCTTCTGCAATTCATGTTCGCTGTTATTGGAGTTCAATTATTCAAGGTAGGCCAATTTAAACTACACAAATACACAAAAAAAATTCTTTTCACAAAAAACTAAACACACGCATCACTTAAACACACATTTAAATACACCTAGCATTTACATAATTATTTGTGTACACTAGCATTAGTACCGAATTACACCTCTTCTCCCTCCCGCCCACTACCCCCCCCCCCCCCCCCCGCCAGATCGTGTCACATGTCAGCTAAAAACAAACCAAGCTAATTTTTTGTGTATATCCAGAATGCCAGTAGTCTGTATCATTTGTGTTTGTTTATACTCGTACAAAACTTGGATCCTTAAGATGATCGGCGGATGGCTTTGGTTTTTGCATCTAAAAACAATAGCCTGATTTGTAATACCGTTTCCACAACTAAACATGTTATTTTTCAATTAAACCGTTGAAAAAACATAATTGGAAAAACTCCTCTCACTGAGAGAATTATGATATAAAATGTTAATGTACTACCAAACGTTTGCTAACCAACCCGTATTCCTTTATTTGTCGGTTTAAGAATGTTATTTGACGAAGAGATAAGTGAGATATCGGCCTAAGGCCTTTTGAATTCAAATTTTTTTCTTGTTTGAACGAGTTTTATTTATTGCAATATTGTCCATTAAGATAAACATTTTTGTAGAACCGTGTCATCATCAATTCAGAAAGGAGAACTAGGATTTATGGGTAGGAAATTAAGCCTAGTAATTACTGTAAGCTTCTCTTGCAACCAGGTTTACACCATAAACAAAGTTTTGCAGAGAACGAATAAATAAGAGCGATGGCATAGACTCATTCAGTTATTGGCTGTGGAGCTTAGTCTGAAATGGTTTACGATAACTATCACTGCTTTTACCCTGAACATTACTGTCATGTGTAATCAACTTTTCGTTGAAGACTACCTTTGACATCAAAATTATTTTCCTCGCTGGAACAATTTTTATAGAAAGCAATTCTTCATAAATCGTCACAATTTATGTTGTGATGTTTGTTCTTTCTTATCGTTTTGATATACAAGATCAAAGCAATTAATTGAATAAATCGGATGCATTTTTCCAAGCGATGTACCTCAGAACGCTCTATTTCCAGAATAAGGATTTTAAAATACTATTTAAAAAATTCTATCTCAGAATCGAAATATTTTAGAAACACATAAAAGTAAATTGAAAATTAACTTGTTGACTTTTCCGTAGTATATGTTCAAATAATTCTAGTAATTAGTATCCATGCAATAAATAAAAATATATTTATTCTCATTAAGTAATTTTTTGTACCTTTTTTTAAAAAGCAACCCATCCTAAATTTCTCGTTAAGCCAAAGTCTTCTGTGACAGTTTTCGAATAGTTCGATTCGTTTCCCTAAGTAGTCTTTCATGGGTCACTAGAGGTGAGATTACGAAGACGATTGGCAGTTTGATTTCAAACTAATGAAACATTGAATTATTTAAATAAAAAATTTCGGTCGTCTCATCAGACTGCAATGACCAAATTACAAAAAAATGGAAAATATTTTGAACTTATATTCAAAATCTAATCACACTGCCTTAGCGAATTACATGTTATCACATTCTTGGTCTAGTTTTTTGGAGCTTCGATCTTATTTACAATTCACAAAACATATTGTACAATAAAGATGATGAGTAACGTACAAGTAATAATTAGAATTAAATGTCAATATCAAATTTTTATTATTTTGATAGGACATATATTAGAAATTGTAAGGCACATTTACCACCTTTTAAATTTGTTACCTTTATGTTGAACCATCGCGTATTTTAATAAACTTCAGAAATATGTAGTTTTGCTAGTAGTTACACATAATTGTTACACTGAATCGTTAAGCTTCTGATTCACATTCGTGCGAGAGAGTCAATTTTTCTAATTATCAATAAATTATTTCGTATTTTCCATTGTCTGACAAGTGAAGAAACCCTATATATCAGAAACTTTATTATTAATGAATTATATTAATCTAAGCGATTATTTGGTTGCTCCGGCATTCTAACTTTGGAGAGCATATAATTACTTATTACTATAGATACATCTAAATTCAAACCACTCAAAATGAATTAAATATACACACTTTATAACCCCTTTTTATACGAGTATTTTTTCACGTAATTTGGCCACAACACATTTTTGGAACATTTTGATTATTTGGAGGCAGCGGATCATAAAACTCGGGTGGTGGAATCTAAACGACTAGATTGGCATCTTTTATCCTAGATATTTCAGAGCATACAACGAACAGCTTGTCTGGATAATTTCAGAGACCCTGGTTTAAAATGGAAATATTTTGAAGTATATTGCTAGGTTATCTTTTCTATATAACGATGGGCTAAACTAAATTCCGATTATTTCCTCCACAAATGAAGTGATTCTCCTGAAAATTATGTATAAGATCGGAATACGCGGAATACGGTTACTATTAAGAAAGAACCATAATTATTACGGGAGAATACAGGTTTTATCCCAATTTCGTGTTTGTTATGAGCCCTGCACATACGAAATTTTTTTAAAAAATTTAAAAATGACGAAATTAGATTTCTTGTAAAAATTTATTTTTGGACATATTGCAAAATAAATAAAGCGATTTCGCCATTTGCTGGCAATTTTTATAATTGTTTATCTGTATAACTATTTATTATACGATTAATATTTTAATTATTATTTCTGGTCATATAGGTTGTGTTGTTTTTAACACGGAGTAAGTGTTGGTTTTAGCATACTAATGAATTTAGTCCGTTCAACCATAACTAAATTAAGAGATTCACAAGCTGCTGGCAATTTATATGATTGTTCCTTTGTAACAATTATACAATATACACCTTCTCCAAAAACTTTTAACTTACCCTTATTGATATATTGTTCGTATACATACATACGTATGTATATATTCTGATCTAACAAGAATATTTTTTTGTGAAAATAGTTTTGTTTTTTTTTGATGTTTTCATTCTTTCGATTTTATTTCGAGATCCCCTTCAAGTATCTTGGAAATATAAGTGGAAAGTTTGGATTTTTTTTAAATTTTTAAATTAAGATATTGTGGTGTCCATTTTTGTATATAACTGAATGTATTGATTAACACAGGTTGAGTTTTCTAATAAATTGCAGAACTTTATCTTGAAGAACGATGCAAGATGGAAGCAAAATAGCTATTATGATAATTGTTTAGTGCCACGCCTAGTGGTGACATTCAATGACCTCGAAACTAATTGGCTTCCGAGACATAAACTAAAGTTTGTTTATTTTATAAATTATAACCCATTCTTTTGAGTACGATTTTATGGTTAATCAATTTAGAAACAATTTATATAACTTGCTTAAGCAGCAGGTGTATTTAAAATTAAAATCCTGACTTTAGTCCGAAACTAATTAGCTTCAAGGTCGTTGAATATCAAACTAAACGTCTGCGTCATCAATCACAATTTTCAAAGGTATATATTTTTCTTCTATCCAGCACCATCGTTTCCGACAAAACAGCCAGGAATTTATTAGAAAACTCGCTCTTTATAATGTATGTATATATAATATATATATATATATATATATATATATATATATATATATATATATATATATATATATATATATATATATATATATATATATATATATATATATATATATATATATATATATATATATATATATATATATATATATATATATATATATATATATATATATATATATATATATATATATATATATATATATATATATATATATATATATATATATATATATATATATATATATATATATATATATATATATATTATATATATATATATATATATATATATATATATATATATATATATATATATATATATATATATATATATAATATATATATATATATATATATATATATATATATATATATATATATATATATATATATATATATATATATATATATATATATATATATATATATATATATATATATATATTATATATATATATATAATATATATATATATATATATATATATATATATATATATATATATATATATAGATATATATATATATATATAATATATATATATATATAGATATATATATAATATATATATATATATATATATATATATATATATATATATATATATATATATATATATATATATATATATATATAATATATATATATATATATATATATATATATATATATATATATATATATTATATATATATATATATATATATATATATATATATATATATATATATATATTATATATATATATATATATATATATATATATATATATATATATATATATATATAATATTATATATATATATATATATATATATATATATATATATATATATATATATATATATATATATATATATATATATATATATATATATATATATATATATATATATATATATATATATATATATATATATATATATATATATATATATATATATATATATATATATATATATATATATATATATATATATATATATATATATATATATATATATATATATATATATATATATATATATATATATATATATATATATATATATATATATATATATATATATATATATATATATATATATATATATATATATATATATATATATATATATATATATATATATATATATATATATATATATATATATATATATATATATATATATATATATATATATATATATATATATATATATATATATATATATATATATATATATATATATATATATATATATATATATATATATATATATATATATATATATATATATATA
>OY829916.1:767023-805590 GCA_963691935.1 Nephrotoma guestfalica | reverse complement strand
ATATATCTAGCTTCCTAATGCTTATCTAGCTTCCTTAATACATTTCGCCATTATGAAGTTATAAAACTGCTATATGGCAATTACGAAACAAGTAATTCTAGGTAACATTTTAGGATTAATTTAAAATTTGTAGGTAAATATGAATATTTTTGAAGTGGGAATCTTCATTTGGTAGAGAATACTCTTTTATATTATTATACATATATGCAGGGCGTACGAGATTGTATTAATAATCCGTTAAGAGCCTAGGTTCATTCTGAGAAACAATCGTATGGAAAACGGGAAATTCAGTTAATACTCACTGAAATTAAATTCGTTGCAGAATATTTCCGTGTGCATATCAATTAGAACTTCCCAAACATTAAATTGAGAGCAGCTGATGATCAGTAATTAGAGTTTATTATAATCGATGTAATTATTTCGAAATTGCATTCGTTTTTGAGAAATGCTGCTCAAAATAGAATTTAATATGAAAAATATTTTTTGCTTCAAAATCTCTAGAAAAAATTATTAATTAAAATTTATTGTTTAAAACAACTTCGTCTTGATTTGCCATGATATTCCCTACAGTAGTCTAATTGGACCTCCTCGAACGTTTATTTCTCATACTAGCCTAAGGAATCATACTTTACGGATTACCATGCCAATAATAATGTGTAATTGGAATTGTTGCTTTATATACCGCGATGAAAACCCCGTTTGATAAGTTTTTATGTTTTCAGTTTTTGTTTTAATTGCATGAAATATTTTTTTGTAATTAATTAATAATTTTCATAAATTTCACTTTTATTTTTCAAATATTTTGGCAAATGGCTATAAATTGTACCGGAAATGGTTGTTGTGTAAACAAAAAAAAAATTATTACTATTTTTAATAGGTTGTGATTTTGTATAATGGGATTGCTGATGATGATAACAATGAATTGTTGAAGGGCAGATATTTTTAATATATTTATATAATGTAGTGCGATGTGTTAGTCAGGTGTCTTAAAGGTAGGTAGGGTATTGTGATTTTTAACAAGTGTGAAAGGATCAAACATGATTGTGTTTTTTTAAAAATATTATTTGCATGTGTGATTTATAATTTACTTTAGTTGGGGCACACTACAATACTTATTTAAAAAGGCAAAAAAATACGTTTGTTAGTTTTGTTAATATCCCTTGTTTAATTGAAACTACCTTAAAATTATAAGAGTTTTCCCCGCTTTATATATAATATATATGTATAATATCAGTGGTGCCGCGTGATGTTAAACTACCAACAGAAAAACGAAAACAATTTAAACCAATTTTCGAAAATTTGAGGAAATCAGTTTGTATTACACATTTGTGTCACCAAGTCCTATTGCTAGTTTTTATTGTAGAATTATATTTGTCATAATTGTATTTTATTAAGGCTGAGTGTTAATTGTTCTAAATTTCTCATACTCGTATTGTGATATAATTGAAACGGGTCCCGGTCGAAATTGCATATTCTAAACGGCATTTTAAAAAACGGCATTTCTCGAAACTGCATTTTTCAAAACGGCATAAGGTACAAAACGGCATAAGGTACAAAACAGCATTTTTCAAAATAGCATATTTCAAAACGGCATAAGGTACAAAACGACATAGGTACAAAACGGCATTTTTCAAAACGGAATTTTTCACAACGGCATTTTTCAAAACGGCATTTTTCAAAACAGCATTTTTCAAAACGGAATTTCACAAAATTGCATTTTTCAAAACGGCATTTTTCAAAATTGCATATTTCAAAACTTCATAGGTACAAAACGGCATTTTTCAAAACGGCATTTTTCGAAATTTCATTTTTCGAAATGACATAGGTACAAAACGTCATTTTTCAAAACTGCATTTTTCAAAACAGCATTCCTTAAAACGACATTTTTCAATAAAACATTTTTCGAAACATTTTCCAAAATTGAATATTTCAAAACGACGTATAGGTACAAACCGGCATTTTTCATACCGACATTTATTAATATATATAACAGGTGTCATATGTATAAATATATACCTGAGCTTCGATGTAGTATATACGATATTCTGTTGTAAACGTATGCTATACCCCATATTATATAGGTGCGATAAACATAAAATTGTTGTGATTTCTTAAAAATGTACTATCTTGTGCAGGACCATAAATAGGAAAAACCCTCAAACAAAAATTGTAGTGGCGACGTACGTTAATAACGCTACATATCTTGAAACTAATATCTTAGAATCGAATTTTTCGATAAACCCGATAAATTAAGAAAATACTTGCAGGAGATGTATTCCAATATGGAGTAATCTGGTCCGACCATGCAATTGTAGTAACTACCTAGAACTTCGAAGCTCTATATAAAAATTTAGGTGAAGGGGAATATTATATGCATACTAAATCTTCAAATAATTTGTAATTCCAATGAAGGTAAATTTTTCTTATAACATACCTACTAAAGTTTTTATATAAAACATATAGAAGAAATTTGCCATAATCAATTTCATTTGTAAATTCAAGTCTACCACACGAACATGTGAAGTTTGATCTTAATCGACCAAGAAATAGAAGTCCCTTTTCATTTGGCTTTATCCTAGAATTTGATCCAAGAATCGTTCAAAAATTTCATTCATGTCAAACTTCATCGGGTTCCGTTAATAAATAACCGTACCTGTTGGTCATATTCCAGAAATTAATGAAAATATAATTCTAGATTTATAATCGATTGAAATATTTCATTTTATCTTGTGCAGTCTTGAAAAATGCCGTTTTGTACCTATGCCGTTTTGAAGAATTCAGTTTTGAAGTATGCAGTTTTGAAAAATGCAATTTTGGAAAATGCTGGTTTGAAAAATGCTGTTTTGTACCTATGCCGTTTTGAAAAATGCAGTTTTGAAAAATGCCGTTTTGAAAAATGCCGTTTTGTACCTATGCCGTTTTGAAACATGCGGTTTTGAAAAATGCAATTTTGAAAGATGTTGTTTTGAAATATAACGTTTGGAAAAATGCCGTTTTGAAAAATGCCGTTTTGACCCTTATGCCGTTTTGAAATATGCAGTTTTGAAAAATGCAATTTTGTACCTTATGCCGTTTCGTACCTTATGCTGTTTTGAAATATGCTGTTTTGAAAAATGCTGTTTTGTACCTTATGCAGTTTTTAAATATGCCGTTTTGAAAAATGCAGTTTTAAATTATGCAGTTCTGAACGGATCCCAATTGAAACATGATTTATCCATCATACATATTTTCAAATTAGATTAGATTAGTGAATATTTCAATATATTTGATAATTTTTTGAAATCCAAATGTTTTACCCAAATAAAATTTGATTTGATGATCGGATATAATATATTATTACATGAATTAGTTTTACGAGCTTTTAAGGTAACTGGAGTAGTTTTATTTAATATTTTTTTGGCAAAACTCAAATTCCTTTTCTATTTGTGTTAAGGCACATCTGTAATATTATAGTGAAATGTTTTTGTCAACCAGAATAGGTATAGAAATTAAAATAAACATTGATCAATAAAATTGTTAAGAAAAGTTTTTAGCATTAATTTATTATAAAATAAAATTAAATATTAAAATACACTAGTAATTTGAGGTATTTTTGTGAGTCTCAAAATATATAAAATAATAGGATCATTGAAATATTCTTTCTAGTTTTTTAAATTAAACAGGGTTTAACGATAAAATAAGCATGGCTAAATGTCATTGTCGTATCAACATCAATGTTTTTTGGTTAGTATGATGATGCGCCACCACCTAGATTCTGATATTAATATACATATATAATATCCGTACTAATGTATTTTAAAATCAAGTAAGCGCTCCCTATTGGTATAAAAAGTACTTTTATATTTTTTATTAATTATTTTATTTATTTTGTGGAAAATTCTTAGAACATCCTTTAATTTTTTTTATTTAATATAAGATAGCCTATCATCAAAACCACCATAATTATTTATAAATATATTTTATTTCAACCGCTATAGTATGTAGTGAAGTGTGTGATTGTTGCTATTAAAACAATAGGCAACATTATGTTGGTCACATATCTTCTTCAGTTTATGTTTGCTGTGATTGGAGTTCAACTGTTTAAGGTAATTAATTTATGCAATATTTGTATTTTATACTTTTGAAAAATTGTAAAATACAAACCAATCTAATTTTACAGAGCCATGCAATGATTCTATTGAAGAGAAATAGAAAAAGAATGAGTGAAAGAAAGGAAGAAATTAATGTATTATTTTGTCCCAAATTTCTACCATTCATAAAGCACTCAGTTATAAAGTTTTAATGGAGCATATTTTGTTCTCACTCCTTTCGGAGTTCAGAAAACATCGAAAGAAGGATAACACAATGTGTTTAGTTACAAAAAAAAATATTCTATATATTTTATTTTTATTCGTCCCCAATGAGACTCGTGAGTCTTGGGTGCTAATGAAGTAATTTTA
Source organism: Nephrotoma guestfalica (assembly GCA_963691935.1). Taxonomy (NCBI): domain Eukaryota; kingdom Metazoa; phylum Arthropoda; class Insecta; order Diptera; family Tipulidae; genus Nephrotoma; species Nephrotoma guestfalica. Next base: position 801,151 of record OY829916.1, on the reverse strand, counting down.
AAAAGTACATAAATTCACTACAAAGGAAAAACAAGTATACATATCAGTAAATATATGGCAAACTTCAGATACTTGATATTAGTATTTCCACAAAATTGGTGAATGGATACTGCCTCGCTATATCAGCTGTAAATGAAACTTATTTCGATAAGGCGATGTTTCATATTAAAACATCGAGACAATTTCTTATCAAATTTGTCTCTAGTTACATTTCTTGATGTTTAAGACTGACAGATGGATTAAACTTACAACTTTTAAACCCGTTTTCAATTACATAACTTGAAATCATTCAATTGCTTCTTAGAAATCAATTAGTAGGGTTTACCATTATCGTAATTCTTTATAATCTCACTAATTTATATGAAACAGGATTATAAAAAGCAGAACAGTAATTATTTCTTTAAATTTTTTATTTTATTTTATTACATTTAGAACAATATAGTGATGATGATTAAATGGACTTCTGCATATCTCGAAAATAAAGTGAGCCATTCCCAAAATGCTTTACCTACAGCTGTTCCAAATTGTTTAATTTTATTTTAGTCCATTATTTTTATTGTTATTAAATTTCGATTTTAATTTGTTCGATTTTAATTTAAACTTAAAAATAATTTAGACTACCAGTTTGAATAAGCATTTAAATAGGAGTGAGAAGTGTACATGCTTCTTAAGGACCAAAATCGTACCAGATACATCAGAATGTTTGTTCTTCGGAGTTATAAATGTTTCTTAACTATAAAACCTGATAGTTATTGATCCAGTAGTTAAAATTTGTATTGATATTTTACAATTTTTGTATTGATAAATAAACATAGTTTTTATTTTGAAACAGATAGGCCTGAAATAACGAATTCATATACACTGAATTTATATAGAATATTTTCCATTTTATAACTTAATGTTAGAATGCAAGACATTTGTTTTTTTTTTGGAACACTTTTTTTTGTTTACACACATAATTTTCAATTCATATTTATATATTTTCCAAGTGTTTTTAACGTTTTTTGGGTTTTTGGGTTTTAATTGTTTAAGTTTTTTTACACACTAACACACAAAACAAAACTTATTTGTTTAAAAACAAAAACAATATAATCAATTCCATCTATTATCAAACAAACAATCAAGGAAACAAACAAACAAAAATACATACCAACAAACAAACAAGCAAGCAATCAAACAAACAAACAAACAAACAACCAAACAAACAAACAAAAACAAACAAACACAAAAAACAGATAAACAAACAAACAACCAAAAAAACAAACAAACGCACACAGACACACACACATACACACATACTCTCATACACATACATACACATACCCCACAAACCCACACAAACTCACACATATACATATAAACACATATACACACATATACATATAAACATATAAACATATAAACATATAAATATATAAACATATAAACATATAAACATATAAACATATAAACATATAAACATATAAACATATAAACATATAAACATATAAACATATAAACATATAAACATATAAACATATAAATATATAAACATATAAACATATAAACATGTAAACATATAAACATATAAACATATAAACATATAAACATATACACATATAAACATATAAACATGTAAACATATAAACATATAAACATATAAACATGTAAACATGTAAACATATAATCATATAAACATATAAACATATAAACATATAAACATATAAACATATAAACATATAAACATATAAACATATAACCATATAAACATATAAACATATAAACATATAACCATATAACCATATAAACATATACACATATACACGTATACACATATACACATATAAACATGTAAACATGTAAACATATAAACATATAAACATGTAAACATATAAACATATAAACATATACACATATAAACATGTAAACATGTAATCATATAAACATATAAACATATAACCATATAAACATATACACATATAAACATATAAACATGTAAACATATAAACATATAAACATGTAAACATGTAAACATATAATCATATAAATATATAAATATACAATCATATAGACACATAAACATATAAACATAAACATACATATAAACTTACTATATACAATATGAACTTTGACTAAAATCGTCATTAATAGCAGGCAATACGAGCTTAGTTTTATTAGAAATAAACGCAGATGAATCGATCGATTGAAGCTTAATTAAATCTTAGTTTTTATTTTTCATAGGCTTTAGACCTGATATTCTCTATTCAGAACCCCTGTAAACCGCACTGTCTGCTTACTTTAACCAAACCTAAATCGAGCTTATTCAGATCCCGTTTAGGAAGGATTCCTTCAGCCGTAATATAACAATATGACCCTATTGTAATGCTTTAAATTTTCGGTTACGACTTATTATATGGAAGCGCTGCTTGAAATTACATAGATTTCGGTAATTATTACAAATTAAACAAGAACTTCAAAATATAATTGGTTTCATATAACTGAAAATTAAATATCTTGCAATATATTCTGCATAATCTAGGTTAATGTTAACTACGATTATTGTTTCAATAAAAATTATGATTTTTTCACTATTATAAGGTTTTCTAGCATTGTGCCCGTTTCTCAATATCGTAAAAGATCATGTTGAATGTGAAGCTACTTACTTCCATAATTTTAGCTGCAAATGCTGACTCCATCGTCTTGCAGTAAAGTAATTTTTTATTATAATTTAAAATATTATTTATTATTAAAACTTTTCTAAAATATCAAGAGAAATAAACTTTACATTATCATGGTTTTACTAAATAAAATTGATCTTATAAAATCAGTATTCTGACAAATAAAAAAGCTTTTAAGTAGAGAGGTTAAGTTTTATTGCGACTGAAAGTGTATTTACTGAAGGCTTATTTAAATTAGCTTGAACTTGCTTTTTGTTTAAAGTTTATAGATATGTAGTGCGGTTCATGAGATGTTCTCTTCTGAATATTTTCTTTATTTGCCATGTCTGGCTAATATTTTCTGAAAGGAATTAGATTGATTTTCAAGACATTTGTTTTTGTTTTGCAATATATTTAGGTTGTTGTAGTTTCTGCGCACCTGAGTATTTTGGAGTAGAAATACTTCACTAAAACATCATTTACACCAAATGTGTTGGCATTAAAAACAACATTAATGAATAGTTGGTTGAATTTAAAACAATTTTTAAACATTATGGCAGAAAACAGATTCGTCCATGGATAAATAGATATTTATATCAATCTTAAACGGTCATTGTCATAAAACATACTCAACTACAAGGCTCATAGTAACTTATAATGTTTCTTAATGACCATTGTGATTTGGAGCCTTTATATATTTTAAATTGCTCGCGTTCACACTCCGACATAGTATAAGGCTAATTTTTTATTGAACGATTTCGTTTGCTTCCATTATGAATTTTTTTTAAATTAAAATTAAACTTTATTTTCATACAAAATATTGTACATGTCCTTCTATTTATGACGACTTTGCAGAAACACTTAAACTTATTAAGGATCACGAAAATTGTGAGCAATCAATGTGCAACCCAGGAAAGTTAAAAAAATGTTATTTCGAAGCAATCCTACCAATATATTTTTATTCTTTTACCTATTTGGAGTTTAGTGGTTTTGCTTAAATTTTAAATGTTTTTGAGTTAATTTAAAATGAAATAAATATTGGTTTCCTAATGTTTTGAGTTCTTTATATATTTTACTCTTGTTTTCGAGATTACTTTTACATTTCGATTCTATCTCCTTAAATTTTTTGAATCACAAACTTAATTTATAAAATTATCGTTATCATCATACTAGGGCCGACGAATTTTTTCTTATGAGAGAAAAATAAAATATTTCGAGTTACAAAAATTTAACAAAATAAAACTTAACATTTTAAAATTAAAACATTTTTTTATTTCGCAAAATTTAAATAATTTACATTTCTACAACTTGATTGATTTCGACTTGTTTACTACTAGGAATATATCACTATATCACTATTAATTACTAAAGGGAGATTGATTACTAATCTCACTTTAGTAACCAATGTGTTACTCCTTAGCATAACCTAACAAGTCGAAATCGATCGAGTTACACATATACAAATTATTTTTAAATTTTGCGATATATAAAATAAGTTTCATTTCACCAAGAGCCGACGCTAATAAGTGTAAAAGTAAATAAAACTTGATGCAGCTGTTTTGAGATCGCATATTTTCAACTACATACGTCTGGTTCCTCATACCTTGCTCAGAGTTTTCGTGCACCAGCCTTGAGACACACAAATATAGTTGTGACAGGTAAATACTGAAATACATATACAGATACACTAAATACACTTTACGCACACAAATTTTAAGTATTCATATACATTATGATCATTTTCTTTGAATGTATATAGCCTTTAATTTTTGTGCTCATGTTTCCGGTATTCCCAGAATTTATCCAGCAAATTTGTTTATATATTTATAAAAAAATTATAAACATTTTTTTTTTGAAAAAAGATTCAATCTCATTTTACACTTTTATCAGGAGGATGCAATTTGAAATTACTGAACTGTTTAAGATCGTTTAAATTTAAAAAATAATAATTTTGTTTAAAATTACGTATTTAAATATTATAGGGGAAATTTTTCAAATGCACCGACGGATCAAAAATGGTGGAAGATGATTGCCAGTAGGTGATTTCGAAAATCGTGCCTATTAAGAATACGTCTTATAGATATTTTTTTAATATTGTAGAGGAACATATTTGTCGTTTGCGAGCGGTGTTGATGATAAACCAGAACTAAAAGAGCGTGAATGGAAACGAAACGATTTTCATTTCGATGATGTGGCTAAGGCTATGCTGACCTTATTTACGGTATCAACATTTGAAGGATGGCCGAATCTGTTATATGTTTCGATCGATTCGAACCGCGAAAATTTTGGTCCTATTCACAACTTTCGTCCAATTGTAGCCGCTTACTATATTATCTATATCATTATCATAGCATTCTTTATGGTGAATATATTCGTTGGTTTCGTTATTGTCACGTTTCAAAACGAAGGTGAACAGGAGTATAAAAATTGTGAACTTGATAAAAATCAACGAAACTGCATAGAATTTGCACTGAAAGCTAAACCGGTGCGCAGGTATATACCAAAACATCGGATTCAATACAAAGTGTGGTGGTTCGTTACATCACAACCATTTGAATATACAATATTTATATTGATTATGATAAATACAATAACATTGGCAATGAAATTTTATCGCCAGCCAACTTTTTATACGGAAGCACTTGATGTACTTAATATGATATTTACCGCTGTGTTCGCCTTGGAATTTGTGTTCAAACTGGCTGCATTTAGGTTTAAGGTAATTACTGTGCGATAAATAAAATAAAACTACAAAATATTTTTATAATTTTCATTACAGAATTACTTCGGGGACGCATGGAACGTGTTCGATTTTATAATCGTACTAGGAAGTTTTATTGATATTGTATATTCAGAAGTGACTAGCAAAGGAGGTGCAAAGGTTAGTAAACATTTTATTTATATTATAAACACATATTCTATCTGTATGCGGTAGAGCAAGCAATTTTATCTGTTTTACTTCAACTATTAATAACATATTTTTAACACTATCTGCCGAAGATACTTGGCGAAACATACTAATACTTAACAAACACATTTTTTTATAATTCTACAAATAGCAACGAATAACGAATATGCAGACAAAACTATATTAAAGTTATTGAATAAAAAGCTAAAGCGTGAAACTCTAACGGGTATTTATCCCCCAGATAGTCCAAAACCGAAAAATTGGCGTCGCTTAGAGTATATAGGAAAAACTAGTCAACGGATTAGCAACATCATGTCTGATTATACCAATACTAGTTTTGCATTTTATAACAATAACACAATAAAGAAAATGTTTTTTAACATAGATCGCCTTTCCAAGTGTTGTGTTTATAGGAGTAATTGGAATGATTGCAGTTTTTCCTATATTGGATAGACTGGACGCAATTTTAGAATTAAAGCTAAAGAACATTTATCTGGTTGCAATAATCAACTTTCCATAATCATTTAACTTTAGAAAATCATACAGCTAGCTTAAACAATTTAGACATATTACATATAAAGAGTGTTTCTTTTAGAGGTTCACGTCTTTAAGTTGGCAGCACTGCTTTGTTTTTTCAACCGATTTGACAGCTCACATTTGCTTTGTCAATAGTTTGATTTGCCATTTCATAATGAATAGACTCACGCCAGAGCAACGCTTGCAAATTGTTGAATTTTTTTCAACATAATGGTTCTGTTCGCCAAACTCATCGTGCATTACGTCTATTCTACGGTCGTCATAATCGTCCATTAGAGCGGGTAATTCGGCTAACTATGAATCGTGTTCGCACCACGTATACTTAAATGATAATACGCATCCAGTAAGACGTCAAACAAGATTTTATCTAAGGATCTTGGTTTACGTGCTAACAAAATTCAACTTGTGCTTACAAAATTCAACCTGTTCAACTTCTTATAGTCAACGATTAACAGTATAGAGGCATGATTTCTAACTTTTTTGTGCTGCAATTGGCTGGCACAAATCTTGCTGATATGTAGTTTCAACAGGTCGGTGCTACATCTCAAACAGCGCGTAACAATTAGTGTAACAATTATCCACCTTTCAAATGCCAAAATGGTAAATCGAGTCTATGTGTCAAATTTTAGATATAGTCGCGTGGAGTCGTAGTAGATATCAATTAACAGAGCGTTGGTATAGAATTTATGGGATCCGTTCAGAACTGCATAAAAAAAAATTACATTTTTCAAAAAGGCATATTTAAGAACTATATAAGGTACAAAGCAGCATATTTCAAAACGGTATAAGGAACGAAATGGCGTAAGGATCAAAATTGCATTTTTCAAAACGGCATAAGGATAAAACGGCATTTTTCAAAACGACATTTTTCAAAACGACATATTTCAAAACGGCATTTTTCAGAATTGCTTTTTTCAAAACTGCATGTTTCAAAACGGCATTTTTCAAAACAGCATTTCCCAAAATGGCATTTTTCAAAACTGTATATTTCAAAACGGCATTTTTCCAAACGGCATTTTTTAAAACTGCATATTTCAAAACGACATACTTTATACTACATACATACTTTTACTTTGTACAAAACGGCATTTTTCAAAACTGCATTTTTCAAAACTGTATTTTTCAAAACGACATTTTAAAACTGCACAAGATAGAATGAAATATGGTAATCGATTATGAATCTAGAATTATCTTTTCATTAATTTCTGGAATATGATCAACAGGTACGGTTATTTATTAACGAAACACGATGATATTTGACATGAATGAAATTTTTGAACGATTCTTGGATCAAATTCTAGGATAAAGGCAAACGTTCTTGGTCGATTAAGATTAAATTTAACATGAATTTACAAATGATTTTGAATAAAATTTATGAAATGAAATTGATTATGACAAATTTCTTCTATATGTTTTATATAAAAACTTTAGTAGGTATGTTATAAGAAAGGTATTTTTACCTTCATTGAAATTACAAATTATTTGAAGATTTAGTATGCATATAATATTCTCCTTCACCTAAATTTTTTGGATCAAATGGGAGGATAAACCTACAGGGAATGCATAGAACAATTAAATGTGAATCAGCAGTACCATAAGAAATTATTAGAAAACCAGTTGGCTATATTAGAGTCAACTATCACCGTGACCCATGAGGAAATAACCCAATAATTTGAGGCATACAATCAAGCTCTAACAACCATCCTGTTTCATGAATAATTTACAGACCTTGCTATACACACTATGTTGGAAATGATGAAACTACGAAACTTTCAAACCGCTATAACTCCATCACAGAAGTCCTCCAAGGCATCCTCGTTTCGTTGATCATTACTCCACACCAGTTTTAGGTACATATCAAGAACAAATCATCCCTTATTTAAAACTAAATCAGGCTATGCCATACGGAAGCGAGGATACATCTGCCATCTATAAAACAGCCACCGTTAAAACTATAAAAATTGAGATCAAAATTCCATTAGTAAAGAGTATTCGATATAACATATACCACGCTATGCCAGTCCTAACGATTCATCAGCAAAAATACATTTACATCAAACCATTTAATAATTGCTTATTGTTTGCAATACAAGAAAAACAATTTATGCGGCTCTGTTCAGAGCAACTGAATACATGTACCAGCCTCCATGACGAGTACCTTTGTGATATACATCGGCCATTGAATGCGTATTACTGCGTAACATGAGACAACTAACTTCATCGAAAGAGAGGGTATCCTAACAATAGATCCAACCTGTGTACTAAAAGGAGAAGCAGTTGCCACAAATTAATCTGAGTTATAGAATAGATCCTATCATTCGAGCAAATTGAAACTCGCCACCCAACTAAGATATTGAAGCCATTGAAGAGTTAATTCGAAATCACAAACAGAATTTAAGGACATCAACTAGAACAGCGAACATGCACGACTTCCATCGCTATATAATTGCAATTATAAGAATACTGGTGATCTCGGCAGCCATCATTTATCTTAAGTTCAAAGGAACAACTAATTTTGTTGCGGCCGATGCGCTTCCAGGACCGTAACCAATTCTCTGATCAGTAGTAACTAGCCCCGGTAATAAGTTACCAATTCAGCTGGTACCCGAAAATTCTAAACTAAATATGTAATGTAATATGGCACATATTTATTTTTTGTATTTAAGTAAATTGTAAACGTATAAAAATGTTGTTACAGCATGCTTGTATGAGTACGTGTATTTTCTCAAAATAAACTATACAATTTTGAATAGAAAAGAGAAGTTAAAAACCAATTAACGCTACTTCTCGGTTTATTGAGTATTTGTTTAGAATTAGTGGACTAGCTCCGACCCACGGACTGTGATGATACACGTAGGGAAAATTCCCTACTTGTAGGGAATTTGTGTGTTAAATTATTTGCGAAGGGATAAAATACAGATTTTCAAAGTTACGAAAGGTATGAAAGGGTAGGGATTTTTAATCAATGTTGAACATTTTTAATATCTACCTAATTTTTTTCTATTCTGTAACTTTTCTCGACAATTGATGGTTGATGAAAACATGAAAACGTGACATGAAAATGTTAAGTTAAAATTTAATTGAAGGAGTAGATTTGGTATTTTTTCTATTAGATGTCTCTGCTAGTTGAAAATATTGCTTAATGCAGTCTTCACGGAACGAGATTATAAAGTTGGATTATTTTTTTTACAAACTTGAACATAGTCACACATGAGATTTGCTCAAAAAATTTGTGTACGGCTGTCATGCGAGTCATATGTTTTCTGTTGATTTGTAGTTATTGTTGTTTACTTTCAATGTCTGTCTACTTGGTTTGCGATTAGTTGGGGCTTTATTTTAATTTAATCGAATAAACGTATGTCTGTGGATTACATAAACAATATTCGATTTTATATGTAGCACAATTTATAAATATCAATGAATTTGTAACCCAACAGTTGTGGCAAAATAAAATTTTTGGTTCTCACCACCTAGAAACTTCAAAAATTCTGTGGTATAAAAGCGAAAATGTCAATATTCTACATAATAAATAAAATTTTCTTTTAATTTAATTTGTTTTAGACAAATTATGCAACGGAAGTGGATAGGCGGCAGGCCAAACTTATGGCCCGTGGAATACCAAAACGAAAACTATTAGACGGCGTTGATAATATTGTAGTGGTTGCCTCTGGCAAAGACCGTGTAGGTAAATCAACAACGGCTGTTAATTTAGTAGTAACTAGCTGGTTTAGGTAAAAAGGTCGGTTTACTGGATGGTGACATATTTGGCCCCTCCGTGCCATTAACGATGAATATCCATGAAGAATCTTAAGTGAATAATTCTAACAAGATGATACCGATAATAAATTATGGGGTTAAATGTATGTCAATGGAATTATTAATTTCTGAAAACCCGGTTGTTTGGATGAACCATTAATTATGTCTGCACTAGAGCGGCTATTAAAGGGAACATTTTGGGATGAACTTGATATATTAATCGTGGATACACCACCAGGAATAGGTGATATACACTTTTATTTAGCCCAAAATGTTCCGGTAACCGCCGTTGTGCTAGTACTTCACAAACAGGTTACAAATTGAGGTGCGAAAATGTATCGAACATTGGGCGTTCCTATAATCGGATTAGTCGAAAATATGAGTTACACGGTGTGTCCCAATTGTTTAACGGAAATAGATTTATTCACTAACACGATCGAGAAATATTGTAATTAAATGGAGACAATAATTTTAGGGAATATGGAAAAATGTCATAAATAAACAATAACAAATATATGAGCACAATTATTGCTCATATTTCAGTTTATTTTTTGTTACTATGTTGGTACGGCCAAGATTATTGCTCAAAAGATGGACATTTTTCAACTAAACCTGGATTAAATTGGGCGGGGCTTAATTGAATATAAAAATTTTATTGGATTAAGAGTTGGATTAAAAATAATCCTGCTAGGTGAAGGTGCCTTAAAAGGAAATTCTTACAACTAGCTACATATATGTCATTGCAGCCAATACATTGTGTGAGTGTGTTCTTTTATTTGGCTATGTGTAATTTTTATTTCAAATTTTCTGTCTGCAAGGTAGAAAACGAATTTAATTTTCGGTTTCCAATTCAACTGTTTAAAGTTAAATTGTGATGGAGCCCACGGTGAACAAACAAATATATGTATTTTATATTTAATGGAATTGGAGTTTAAATAATAAATTTTCATAAAACTGGGGAGGTTAAAACAATACAAACATATACTAATGAAGTATGGTTCAGTTCGAACCTTCAGTTCTTTTTTTGTAGCATCGGAGATTTATGGGTTGGTGTTGCTTGTTTTATGCAGAATATGAAACCTTGTGTTAATGGAAATATAATTTTTATAGATTTTTGGTTGTTCACACACATCAACAAAAGCTTTCTGATCATCACATCCGTATGTTGGTAATGCCGTTCGATGGAGCAATTCCTAAGCTAACTGGCCATATATGCCACACCCGCGGGACAATTCTATGATCTAGTCAATCTTTTTTTCATTGAATAGCTCAATTTTTAATCTCAAGAAATAGTTATCTCATTTTTATAATTCGATATTTCTGTCTTTTACGTATAGATAATGAAACATTATATTTTAAATGAACGTTTCATTTTGAACAATTCGTTTTTTATATTTGCACACTTCAGTATGTAAAACATTTATGGTGTTTTGATAATTTGTTGTAAGTAACATTTTTTTGTTTATGTATTTAAAGAAATCTATTCTGTGATTTACATGTATGATTTCAGATAATTTAATTTAAAACAATAATATTAAAAAATAAAAATTCAAATAAACAACTTTAAAACACAAGAATATACATCAAATTTTGATTTAACAATTAAAAATTTTAAAAATAATTCTATAGAATATTTTTGAAGTTGTCCTTTGATAAATTAAAGACAAATAGCTCGTCGACGAGGTTGAATGATTTAGACAACCTATTAATGGGGCATTTTCTCCATAGTTTGTGGAATGGTGTTCTATTGCTAAAAATTCATGGTTTCGAAATGTTCTGCAAGGCACCTGAATTGATATGTTTTCCAAAATGTATGCTGAATCAATGTGACAAAGCAAAACGTTACCAATGAAATCCGCACCTAAGAAAAGTCGCCCATTTTCAAGCGTGCATATTTTGTAATCCGTGCATCTTGTTGAGTATAGAGGTAACCGAGCCACATTTTCATGGAGTGGTAAATTATGATCGTAATTCCAGTCACTTTTCTTTAGCAAGAAAATCAGCAAGTTCGTTTAAATGCTTACAATTATTTTAATGTGCGCAGCATAGTATGGATTCCAGACCGGTACAGCGTATTCCAGTTGAGATCGAACGTAAGCGAAATAGAATGAACATAAGGTTTGAATATCTTTAAATTCACCAGTTCACCTTTTAACAAATCCAAACATGACATTAGCTCTCGCAATACAATTTTCAATATGCCTATTGAAACTGGCATTTTCAATAAATGTAACACCCAAATCTATGATCTCATTGACTCTTTGCAATACTTCGTTGTAGACCTTGTATGAAGTAATTAACGGGTTTCATTTACGATGGAAATACATGATTTTGCATTTCTTAATATTTAAGTAAAGCGAAACTTTTACCCAGTATACTATTTTGTTAATTTAACAAATTTTGTATGTGTCGTTTTTGTTGATTGTTGGAAACCACAGCCGTAACTAAAAAAGAGTTTTACCTTATTTGATTAAAGTGTGCTTATATTTTTTCAATAATGGAATTTGGATATAAAGGGTTTTTTAAGAGGTTCATATCTTTAAGTTGGCAACACTGTTTTGTTTGACAACTGATTCGACAGCTGACATTTGCTTTGTCATTAGTTTGATTTGCTATTTCTTTTCTCTGCCACACCAGAGCAACGCTTGCAAATTGTTGACATTTTTTTTATCAAAATAATGGTTCTTACGGTCGTCATAATCGTCTATCAGAGCAGGTAATTCGGGCAACTATGGGTCGCTTTCGCACCACGTATCTATAAATGATAATACGCATCCAGTAAAACGTCAAACAGTGCGAGCCGAACAAGCGATAGACGCTGTACAGCGTAGCATTGAGGAAGACCCAAATCAATCAATTCGACGTCGTTCTCGGCGACTGGAAATGTGTCTATCCACTTTATGGAAGATTGTATCGAAGGATCTTGGTTTACGTGCTTACAAAATTCAATTTGTGTAGGAATTAAAGCCATCCGATTATCGCACACACCGCCAATTCAGCCAATGGGCTGAAGCACAAATTGATATTGATGTTGATTTTCTAACCAAAATTTTGTTCAGCAATGTAGCTCACTTTTGGTTGAATGGAGTGAAGATAATCCACAAGTGTTTACCGGAACAATATTATATCCAGAGAAAACCACTGGTTGGTGCGCTTTATGGACCGGTGGAATCTTTGGTCCATATGTCTTCAAAAACGATGATGGGCGAAATGTTACAGTCAACGGTGAACGGTATAGAGACATGATTTCTAACTTTTTAACAATTTTTTGTACCCCAATTGGCTGGCATAAACCCACATGCCACACAGCGCGGACTACAATTAATTTACTCATAGAAACATTTGATGAAAGACTATTTTCACGTAATGGTCCTGTTAATTGGCCACCGAGATCGTGTGATCTAACTGCATTAGATTATTTTCTTTGGGGATATGTTAAGTCACTTATCTACGCTGATAAACCAGAGACGACACAACATTCCGCTAGTTATTAGCGAGATACGGTCGCAATTGCTGCGAAGAGTGATCGAAAATTGGACCTCCAGATTTTACGCCATGTACGCGCCAGCCGCGGCGGCCACACGGCCGAAATCATATTTAAGCATTAATGGCATAAAATTATCTATCCAATAAAGCTAGTTTCACTGATATTCAAATTGTTTTTCTTTGTTCTATTTTAATTTAAAATTGTGAACTTCTAAAAAAAACACCTTTCAAACTTGTTAAATGATGTTAATTTCATTCCCTCGAGGTCTTACAAAGATTGGATTTATGTATATGTAAGATATTCTAATTTTTAATCTTTAAAATTAGGTAATATTTGAAATAATACTGTGAAAACTAATTGGGACCAGAAAGCAGCTTTTCACAAATTCTACAGATATAGATCCATAATTAGCGTATTTAAGGTTAGCGTAATAAGGTTAAATAATGATTTCGAAATTTTAAAATATTTAAAGTTTCATTAAAAATAGCGCTGTAAAAATAGTCTTAAAATCTATTCAATTGTAAATTAGCTCATCGTCTTTTTTTGTCCGCCGAAATTCTATTAATCGCTTCTACCGCATTGGATGGCACGATGAAATTGGTTCATTAGTCTACCTAGATACTTCCATAATTCTCATTATGGTGAAACTTGAATAAAGGTCGGTGATTCCGCACTCATTTTCGAGGATCTAAGAGATGTATCTCTTAAGCAAATCGTAAGAATACATTGTGAAGAAGGTGATTGAGAGACCTTTACCCAAAAAATTTATTATTATGCTGTGGTCTGATTGAATAGTTTGTCATTCTCCTATATGTTGGGATGATATCCGTTGCTATTGATATGTTTATCTAAATTACCACAACCGACTAGTAAACTTAGCAGTATCGTATGGTCTTAGAGAATCGGTTCACGATTTAGATTTTTCGATGCTCAACAACAATTTATTCCTATTCGTTATGTTGAATTACTAATAATTATTATAAGTTATACCTGTTGGTAAACTGTTAAAAGAAATTAAAATTAGTTAGTTTAAGATTTGAGTAAAAAGGGCGTAAAGTTTTAAACCCTCTATTAATTTGTTCTAGTTGGGCAAAAAACAAAATTTCGTTTCAATAATTTTTTGAGGGACGTTTTAGGGTACATATTTGCTTGTCTAGTGAGTGGTTGTAAACAATCGGGATTCAATATAGCACTTACAAATCTGCGGGCAGGATTCATAATGTGATATTCTTGTGACATTAGCTCGCCCAACATATTCAACGCTCCGTTTACGAGAGAATCAGATCACGAGGAGCGTTGAAGTATACTTGTTACAATCTGTACATATAAATAAAATTGGTGTGTTTGCCTGTAAGTTGGAAGTAAATGCCTGTTTTTGAGTTTATCATCTGTTATTAGATACGAAATCATAATAAGATGTTTTATAAATTGTCAGACTGTGTGTTTGCAGCTGTTTCGCTGTCCGGCGTTCACGGGAAATGTAATGCATCGATTTCAGTCAAGCTTAGATAGGTTTGTAATTAGATTATAAAGAGTGATCCAATAGGAGGTATTTTTTCTAATTGGGATTCGCATTGGGATTCATGCGTCACAACTGTCAGGTTCATATGACATTTGTGTTCAGTATTCATTGAAATTGCACCATGAATAGACTTACGCGAGAACAACGTTTACAAATTGTGGAAATTTATTTCAAAAATCAGTTTTCAGTGAAACATTGTTTTCGTTCTCTTCGACCGTTTTATGGTGTTCATAATCGTCCAACTGAACGCACTATTCGCGAAACAATCAATAAATTTCGCACCACTTGTACATAGAATGGATCATCTAAGAGTCAGTCGCGGACAACATTTAAAAGAAACTATTTTCAAACATTAAATGTCATAAACCGAACTTACGTCACAAATACAATTTTTGATTATTAAATTGATTTTAATGCGTTTTATTTCAAAAAAAACTTCCGGAAGCTCTTATTGGATCACCCTTTACATTTATTTCGATATAATAATCGGTTCTTAAATTAAAAGATAATACATCAACTCAGTTTTACGGACATCCAAAGTATATTTCTCGGTTCAAATTTGTGTTATTAGTTTTATTATTGTTGTCATACAAAAACAAATCGACGATCACACATTAAACAACCTGAAACATTCTATAAAGCATTAACTAGTTGACATGATCCTATAGAAATGGTTGGTTGCAGATAGTGAATAACAAATTTGTTGACGAAAAATAAGGAGCGATAATTTTCAGGTAAAGAACGCATCGTAGACATCTCACTCCCAAAATCAAATCGTTGATGAAAAGTTTTAGTTTCGTAACATTGGTATAATAGAGAAATTAAGATATGATTTATGATTCGATAAGCTTCCTTTAATTCAATTTTATTTTAATAGAATTAAGCTTAACAATTTTTTCTAATTTTTATTAATTAATTAAAATTAGCACCATCAAATTAGAGGACCAATAAATTGGGATATAAACTGAAACCAAGAAGAATAGCGCTTGCAATACCGGTATACCGAATACCGAAATATCGGGATACCGGACCATTTTTTGAATACCGAAATACCGGTTTTAAATGTCCCAAATACTGGTATATTGGTATTGTCAAAATATGCACGAAAACCATTTAAAACTTTCATAGACCTCAATTCTAATAAACACATCAAAAGTGTAAATGGAACACATGGTTTTTAGGTTGCCATTGCCTTGAATTTGGTTTATTTTTTGTTTCTAGAAGATGCATCGATTGTACATACAGTATAAAACAAATTTCAGGGATTACGGTAAAAACGGTTATTGTATTATTATAATGGAAGAAAAACTCAAATTTTCGAATTTCGGCCCTTTCAGAACTTTTTTTTATTTTTTTTAATTTATTAATTCGTACAATTATTTTTGTTTCCTAATAAATGGTGTTGCCTTCTCTTGCATTTATAACAGATTGGAAACTTTTGGGCATGGAGCTAATCAACGTATTGAAGCTGCCATTTGGAATTTGTCTCCAATGATCTTGAAGGAGATTGCATAATTGCACTCGCGTTGTTATTGATGGTAACTGTGGCAGAATGCTTCGTTGTAGCTGATCGCATGCGTATTCAATCGGATTTAGATCCGGGAATTGTGCTGATTATGGTAACACATGGATTTCCTGTGCTTCCAGTCAGTCTGTTGTGATTCTTGCTGTGTGTGGCCTGGCATTGTCATGCATTAAAATGAATTCTGATCCAATTTGTGTTGATAATTGAACCAATACAGGTGCCAGTATCTCATTGATATAACCGGCTACCGATAAGTTACCTTTTGGAACAACGAGATCAGTTCTTTTCCACTCATAATTCCAGCCCATACCATAACAGTGCCTCCACTATACCTGTGTACTCCTTGCACTACTCTTAGCCTTCGGCGTTATCAGGTAATCTCCATATTCTTGTTCGTCTAGTATCTGGGTGGAATCCGAATCTTGACTCATCAGTAAACAAAACTTTGGACCATTGCCCTTCTGTCCAATTCCTATGGTTTTCACACCAATCATTTCTAAGCTCTCGATTTCCATGTCGTGTCGGTGGACATCTTAACGGGCGGCGAGCGTGGAGATTGTTTTCGTGTAGTCTGTACCTGATGGTTTGGTCACTAACATAAATGTTTTAAGTTGTAAACAAGCGAGACTTTAATTGTCGGGCAGCAAGCGATCGCGGCGGACTTGCAGTTGAATATAACGGTCTCGCGCTGAAGTTGTTAATCTTACTCGTCCTGGATTCTGCGCGTACGGAGTCCCAGTCATACATTGCCATTGCCATAACCTTCGTATAACGCTACGGAACATATTAAAATGACAGGCAATATCTGCTTGACTTCTTTTACTTTGAAGTATTCCTACTGCTTGGTCCATTTCAATCCATACTTCTACACTAACTTTTAAATTTCACAATTTTAAAATCACTTTTTAGGGGCTAAAACTGAATAAAGTACAGTAAGGCAATCGCAACCTAAGAACCATGTGTTCCATTTACACTGTTGATGAGTTTTTCATACGGTAGCAGCAATATTATTACCTATTAAATTAGCAATGGAATCATTGTATACGTTATGTCACTCTTCTTTCTTTAGAAGTTGCGTTACTTAAAAGAATTAGGGGTTTCGCTCGAAATTGCATATTTTAAAACGGCATTTTAAAAAACGGCATTTCTCGAAACTGCATTTTTCAAAACGGCATAAGGTACAAAACGGCATAAGGTACAAAATAACATTTCTCAAAATAGCATATTTCGAAACGGCATAAGGTACAAAACGGCATAGGTACAAAACGGCATTTTTCTAAACGGCATTTTTCACAACGGCATTTTTCTAAACGGCATTTTTCAAAACGGCATTTCACAAAATTGCCTTTTTCAAAACGGCATTTTTCAAAATTGCATATTTCAAAACGACATAGGTACAAAACGGCATTTTTCGAAATTTCATTTTTCGAAACGACATAGGTACAAAACGGCATTTTTCAAAACTGCATTTTTCAAAACGGCATTTCACAAAATTGCATTTTTCAAAATGGCATTCCTTAAAACGATATTTTTCAAAAAGACATTTTTCGAAACAGTATTTTCCAAAATTGAATATTTCAAAACGACGTATAGGTACAAAACGGCATTTTTCATAATAGCATTTATCGTTTATTCAGGTTCTTTTAATACATACATATACATATAAATACATAATAATTCGTTGTTCGTTGTTGCTGAAATATTCGATACATTTAAGTAGGTATTTCCGTTGCACTTCGCCCACTGTTTCTAAGTAACATCAAATTAATAAAACTATTACAATCCGTTTTTAACATAATACTATATATATACCAGGTGTCATATGTATAAATATATACCTGAGCTTCGATGTATATACGATATTCTAATGTAAACGTATTATATATAGGTGCGATAAACATAAAATTGTTGTGATTTCTTAAAAATGTACTATCTTGGCCAGGACCATAAATAAGAAAAACCCTCAAACAAAAATTGTAGTGGCGACGTACGTTAATAACGCTACATATCTTGAAACTAATATCTTAGAATCGAATTTTTCTATAAACCCGGTAAATAAGGAAAATACTTCCAGGAGATGTATTCCAAATTCCAATATGGAGTAATCTGTTACGACCATGCAATTGTAGTAACTACCTAGAACTTCGAAGCTCTATATAAAAATTTAGGTGAAGGGGAATATTATATGCATACTAAATCTTCAAATAATTTGTAATTCCAATGAAGGTAAATTTTTCTTATAACATATACCTACTAAAGTTTTAATATAAAACATGTAGAAGAAATTTGCCATAATCAATTTCATTTGTAAATTCAAGTCTACCACAGGAACATGTGAAGTTTGATCATAATCGACCAAGAAATAGACAAGTCCCTTTTCATTTGGCCTTATCCTAGAATTTGATCCAAGAATCGTTCAAAAATTTCATTCATGTCAAACTTCATCGTGTTTCGTTAATAAATAACCGTACCTGTTGGTCATATTCCAGAAATTAATGGAAAGATAATTCTAGATTTATAATCGATTGAAATATTTCATTTTATCTTGTGCAGTTTTCAAAAATGACGTTTTGTACCTATGCCGTTTTGAAGTATGCAGTTTTGAAAAATGCAATTTTGGAAAATGCCGTTTTGAAAACTGCCGTTTTGTACTTATGCCGTTTTGAAATATGCAGTTTTGAAAAATGCCATTTTGAAAAATGCCGGTTTGAAACATGCAGTTTTGAAAAATGCCGTTTTGTACCTATGCCGTTTTGAAACATGCATTTTTGAAAAATGCAATTCTGAAAAATGTCGTTTTGAAATATGCAATTTTGAAAAATGTCATTTTGAAAAATGCCGTTTTAACCCTTATGCCGTTTTGAAATATACAGTTTTGAAACATGCTGTTTTGTACCTTATGCAGTTTTCAAATATGCCGTTTTGAAAAATGCAGTTTTAAATTATGCAGTTCTGAACGGATCCCAAGAATTAGTGATCAAAATCATAATATTGTATTCGATGAAGGAGGATATCGGGGTGAAAATTTAAAAGTGTATACAAATATGTAATACTATACCGCCATGTAACGTCAATGCAGAAATATCATTTTCTTAACTTTCGTTTAATTGTGTTCCAACAACGTTAACTTCCATTCAAATCGATTATGAATCCGTACAAAAAATTTCCAAACTTTAAGATGATTTTTCTTCCGGTCGTGACGTTCTACGATCCATCGTCTTAATAAACTGCAGTGAAATTCTTGATCAGCCGCTGAAGTCGCTTTCGCTTGGAATTTTTTCATTTATTTGGATCGATTTTCCATTTATAGTGCGACCGATAAAAACGGCTGGTCGGCGATTGAACGTCGTAAAGGAAAGACGTGATTTTTGTCTCTCCTTTAAATAAATTAATAAATAGTTTAAATATGTGTTAATAATTGATTAATTATAATATTAATCATAATATTATTTATTAATATATCTCTTATGAAATAAATAAATAATAACATTAATAATAATTTGTGTGTAAAGAAGTAATAAGTAAAGTGAAAAGTTATACGTATTGTGTTAATATAGTAATTTGTGTGCGGTGCGCTTGCATTGGTGTGGGATATGCATATAAAAATTTCGTTTATATGTTTTTCGACACCGTTGTTTGAATGCATCGTACGCATTGTATGTTAATATTCAATATGTAGGACTTTTTTGATTACAAAGGATACTTAAGATAAGTGTTATTTTTATTACTTTATTTTACATTATACATTTTATTTAATTACATAATAATCAATGAATCGTATGGATGAGTTATTTGTGTTGTTGTGGTATGAAACAGTTTGTGACGATAGTTGCTAGCATTCATTCTATGTAATCTGTTTCTATGAAAAATACTGTCGTGGTCTCTAATTTTTATAATTTTGTTTTTTCTCTCGCATACGTATTGTTTATAGTTTTTTATGTACACAGTGATTTTGTTGAATTTCGTTATATGAGTAGATGGTATTTTCTTGGAAAAGTTGAACAAATCACGACCAAAAAGCTAATTTAAAATTTGGATATCAAGTCTTTATTGCATGTTGTACTGAAATCCTTATTTCTTTTAATTTTTTTATTTAAGGATATACATATAAGTGAAAATATGGTATATGGGATGCGCAAAATATAAACAAAATGAGCGTATAATATTCTCTGCTCTCTCGCGGTTGTATTTATATTTTTGTAGTGGATTACACTAAGACTTCGTATTACGTTGTCTAAATGGGCGAATTTCTTTGGATTTGCACTAAATGTTCTTGAATGTGGATGATTCAATTTGTGAATTGGGAAAGTCGATTAGACTTTAATTGTTCATAATTTGTTGATTTGTTATATGTATAATAATTTAGACTTTCGTTAACTTTGTGAGATTTTTTGCCGTCGTTGTGGAGAGGCGGCTGACGTTGACCTCTCCTTGTCGACCTGGGTTGGCGTCATCGGCAAGGGGTGGATGTTGTCGCAGGTCGAGATCGCGCAAAATGAATATTGTACATATAAAGGAATGTATATTTTTGGCGATTGGGAGGGGGTTATACTTTTTCTCTGTGGTGCGAAAACTGGATTAGATTTTGTCGAGTGGTGTATGTGTGTGATTGGTTTACACAGGATGTGCGGCGAGGATGTGCTGCAGCTGTATTGCAGTGAATTTTTTTTGATATTTGGAGTGATTTGAATGGGTTTCGTTCATGGTGAGTAATGGCTCGGTGTCTGCGGTTTGTGTTGGTTGTTCGTTGAACGTTGTGTTTCTCAACTTGCGGAGAGTTGTGTTCATGTGTGTTCTGTTGTTACCTGTATTTATAAGGTATTTTTGACTGTTTTGAGTTGTTTTGTTTAGGAATTGAGGTAGTTCTCATTTGTTAGTGTATGAGGGCGGATTTGCAGTTTTGTATTGAATCATTGCCTGAATGTTGGATTTGCATGTCCAAATTGGTTTCTTTGCTGAATGCTTCGGGTGTTTTTGTTGGAGTTTGCCGTCGATTTGGCGGGGGCTGAATCATTTTGGGAGTTTTGGTATGATCGGTCGTACGCTGAAGTTTTTGGGCTGTAGGGTTGCCACGGTTCGTTTGTGATCTGTCATGGATTCGTCACGGCTTTGTGAAGCGTGGTTTTTGTTGAATGGTGGTGTTGGCAGGAGGTCGCTTGGTGGATGGTAGTGGTTTCATGGTGGGAAGATTCATGCCGTCTGTTGGGATCGTTTCGAGGTAATTTTAGCTCCTGGATGGACATTGCATAATTCTCTTGGTACATTTTACTACGATTGTTTGTAGAGGTGGTTTCTTCCACGCTTTGATTTCGGAGAGAGCTATTTTGGTGATGTTCCTTCATCCTATTATTCAGCGTTTGTGTATAAATTGTTATATTTTTATTTTGGTTTGATTAGCGATAGAATTTTCCGTTTCCGTATTTCTTCTGTGCATTGAGAATATAGTGTAGGTAATTTATGATTAGCTGTTTTCTATATTGTATTTCCTTCATAATCCATCATTTTTGCAAGATTAATTGCAACTATGTTGGAGTTGGTAACGAATCCTATTATTTACCGCAAAATTGCCTTTTTGTGACACTCAATGGGTTACTAGTATTTTCTCACAGCTTATTAGCGATATTTTTGCTTTATAAAAAGAAATATTATTTGCATTGGATTTGGGATTTTAACAATCTTAACATAAAGAATTGTTTATCGGCAACTTCGTTATATCTATGTAACTGAACTAGAAATATTTGATGTAATTAATATAATTATGCAAAAGAAAGAGAAGGTTTGTATACTTCAATACACCAACGACTGGATGTTTGTCATAAAATGCAACGTTGCCAATCTTGACTGTTTTAGTACAAGAATTATAATTATTAATTCCCAATTTCAAATCAACCCTAAATATTAATCTACATGTACAGTGCCGAGCTATTATATTAAAATTATTCGGTTCTCAGGAAATCTCATTCAAATATATTTAATATACGAGTACATATTATCCCTCTTTTAAGATACTGGTACGATTTATATTTAATTATAAAAATTATAAAATAAACTTATTTATCATTCATTTTAGAATAATTTTTTCAAATTTTATCTAGTTGCCTTTACTTAAATATTACCTTCCAGCAGGAAAGCCATTGACGACACACTACTAATTTACGTTTGTTACCAGTCTGAGATGAATCGTTTATGACAAGTCTAATACGAGGTGACAAGTCCTAGACGAGTCGCATGTGTCATGTCTGAGATTAATTGTATGTGATATATCCCCAGCAAACGTAGAAGAAGTTCCAGAACTAGTGCAAAAGTAGTGATAAAAGTATTTGTTTCCTTGTGAAAAAGGATGGGCGTCGGGAAAAATTCATCAGTTTTATAAAAAATTTTTAGTAAACATACGAAATTTTTGCGAATTCTAAATTATTTAGGATATTTTAATGGATGGATATTTTAAGGGATATTTGAATGCAATCCGGTAGTTAATCTAGTTAATCTGTTTTTTTTTGCTATTTTGTGTTCGCCCAATTCAACGGTTAAATACTAATGAATTTTAGAGTTATATTGAATATAGTTCAAATAACTTTGGTTTCAGGAAATTCTACTGTAAGTTGCGGAGTTGCAGAATGATTAAATTAATAAATGTTTCAATTATTTAGGAAGCCGGAAAATATGATAGAATTAAATTTCAGGAAATTTACAGATGTTTGTGAATTAATGCTTCATTGTAATTGCTGATTGTGTAGTTTAGAATTGTGTTGTCATTTTATTACTAACGACTTTACATAGGTGACTGTCACGGGTCGAGTCAACCAATTTTGGTTAGGAAGCCGAAAAGTATTAATAGAATTAAATTTCAGGAAAATTCCAGATGCATGTGAAATAATTATATTTTTTCTTAGGTTGCCGTTTTAAAGAAGCAATTGTTGAAGACCAATACCATCGTTATCCATTAACCTATTAAGCCTTTATCCTTCATCTAGTAGATTAGAATTGTGTTGTCTTTGTGTTACTAACTATCGGCTATACCTAGGTGTCTGTAACCGGGCCGATTCTGTCCCACTTAACTAACCTATCCAATCCTTCGGTTTTGTTATGTGTAAAAAAGGGTGTACGGTGGACCCGGCGTCATCCGGGAACTCAAGCCTAAGAACTTGGTCGTACATTCAAAATCAATCAATCAATCAATCAATAGTGCGACCGATAAAAACGGCTGCAAATTAGACATCAGTAATTACAGACCGATTGTAAAATTGTCTTGTATTCCTAAGCTGTTGGAAAGTATTGTGTATGATTCACTTGATTGATTGATTGATTGATTTTGAATGTACGACCAAGTTCATAGGCTTGAGTTCCCGGATGACGCCGGGTCCACCGTACACCCTTTTTTACACATAACAAAACCGAAGGATTGGATAGGTTAGTTAAGTGGGACAGAATCGGCCCGGTTACAGACACCTAGGTATAGCCGATAGTTAGTAACACAAAGACAACACAATTCTAATCTACTAGATGAAGGATAAAGGCTTAATAGGTTAATGGATAACGATGGTATTGGTCTTCAACAATTGCCTCTTTAAAACGGCAACCTAAGAAAAAATATTATTATTTCACATGTATCTGGAATTTTCCTGAAATTTAATTCTATTAATGCTTTTCGGCTTCCTAACCAAAATTGGTTGACTCGACCCGTTACAGACACCTATGTAAAGTCGTTAGTAATAAAATGACAACACAATTCTAAATTACACAATCAGCAATTACAATGAAGCATTAATTCACAAGCATCTGTAAATTTCCTGAAATTTAATTCTAAATTCATATTTTCCGGCTTCCTAAATAATTGAAACATTTATTAATTTAATCATTCTGCAACTCCGCAACTTACAGTAGAATTTCCTGAAACCAAAGTTATTTGAACTATATTCAAAATAACTCTAAAATTCATTAGTATTTAACCGTTGAATTGGGCGAACACGAAATAGCAAAAAAAAAAAAAAACCCAGATTAACTAGATTAACTACCGGATTGCATATTTTTATCACTACTTTTGCACTAGTTCTGGAACTTCTTCTACGTTTGCTGGGGATATATCACATACAATTAATCTCAGACATGACACATGCGACTCGTCTATGACTTGTCACCTCGTATTAGACTTGTCATAAACGATTCATCTCAGACTGGTAACAAACGTAAATTAGTAATTAGTGTGTCGTCAATGGCTTTCCTGCTGGAAGGTAATATTTAAGTAAAGGCAACTAGATAAAATTTGAAAAAATTATTCTAAAATGAATGATAAATAAGTTTATTTTATAATTTTTATAATTAAATATAAATCGTACCAGTATCTTAAAAGAGGGATAATATGTACTCGAATATTAAATATATTTGAATGAGATTTCCTGAGAACCGAATAATTTTAATATAATAACTCGGCACTGTACATGTAGATTAATATTTAGGGTTGATTTCAAATTGGGAATTAATAATTATAATTCTTGTACTAAAACAGTCAAGATTGGCAACGTTACATTTTATGACAAACATCCAGTCGTTGGTGTATTGAAGTATACAAACCTTCTCTTTCTTTTGAATAATTATATTAATTATATCAAATATTTCTAGCTTTTCAGTTACATAGATATAACGAAGTTGCCGATAAACAATTCTTTATGTTAAGATTGTTAAAATCCCAAATCCAATGCAAATAATATTTCTTTTTATAAAGCAAAAATATCGCTAATAAGCTGTGAGAAAATACTAGTAACCCATTGAGTGTCACAAAAAGGCAATTTTGCGGTAAATAATAGGATTCGTTACCAACTCCAACATAGTTGCAATTAATCTTGCAAAAATGATGGATTATGAAGGAAATACAATATAGAAAACAGCTAATCATAAATTACCTACACTATATTCTCAATGCACAGAAGAAATACGGAAACGGAAAATTCTACCGCTAATCAAACCAAAATAAAAATATAACAATTTATTACACAAACGCTGAATAATAGGATGAAGGAACATCACCAAAATAGCTCTCTCCGAAAATCTCCGAAATCAAAGCGTGGAAGAAACCACCTCTACAAACAATCGTAGTAAAATGTACCAAGAGAATTATGCAATGTCCATCCAGGAGCTAAAATTACCTCGAAACGATCCCAACAGACGGCATGAATCTTCCCACCATGAAACCACTACCAACCATCAAGCGACCGCCTGCCAACACCACCATTCAACAAAAACCACGCTTCACAAAGCCGTGACGAATCCATGACAGATCACAAACGAACCATAGCAACCCTACAGCCAAAAACTTCAGCGTACGACCGATCATACCAAAACTTCCAAAATGATTCAGCCCCCGCCAAATCGACGGCAAACTCCAACAAAAACACCCGAAGCATTCAGCAAAGAAACCAATTTGGACATAAAAATCCAACATTCAGGCAATGATTCAATACAAAACTGCAAATCCGCCCTCATACACTAACAAATGAGAACTACCTCAAGTCCTAAACAAAACAACTCAAAACAGTCAAAAATACCTTATAAATACAGGTAACGACAGAACACACATGAACACAACTCTCCCCAAGTTGAGAAACACAACGTTCAACGAACAACCACCACAAACCGCAGACACCGAGCCATTACTCACCATGAACGAAACCCATTCAAATCACTCCAAATATCAAAAAAGATTCACTACAATACAGCTGCAGCACATCCTCGCCGCACATCCTGTGTAAACCAATCACACACAAACACCACTCGTCAAAATCTAATCCAGTTTTCGCACCACAGAGAAAAAGTATAACCCCCTCCCAATCGCCAAAAATATACATTCCTTTATATGTACAATATTTATTTTGCGCGATCTCGACCTGCGACAATATCCACCCCTTGCCGATGACGCCAACCCAGGTCGACAAGGAGAGGTCAACGTCAGCCGCCTCGGCGGCAAAAAATCTCACTAAGTTACCAAAAGTCTAAATTATTATACATATAACAAATCAACAAATTATGAACAATTAAAGTCTAATCGACTTTCCCAATTCACAAATTGAATCATCCACATTCAAGAACATTTAGTGCAAATCCAAAGAAATTTGCCCATTTAGACAACGTAATACGAAGTCTTAGTGTAATCCACTACAAAAATATAAATACAACCGTGAGAGAGCAGAGAATATTATACGATCATTTTGTTTATATTTTGCGCATCCCATATACCATATTTTCACTTATATGTATATCCTTAAATAAAAAAATTAAAAGAAATAAGGATTTCAGTACAACATGCAATAAAGACTTGATATCCAAATTTTAAATTAGCTTTTTGGTCGTGATTTGTTCAACTTTTCCAAGAAAATACCATCTACTCATATAACGAAATTCAACAAAATCAATGTGTACATAAAAAACTATAAACAATACGTATGCGAGAGAAAAAACAAAATTATAAAAATTAGAGACCACGACAGTATTTTTCATAGAAACAGATTTCATAGAATGAATGCTAGCAACTGTCGTCACAAACTGTTTCATACCACAACAACACAAATAACTCATCCATACGATTCATTGATTATTATGTAATAAAATATAATGTATAATGTAAAATAAAGTAATAAAAATAAAACTTATCTTAAGCATCCTTTGTAATCAAAAAAGTCCTACAAATTGAATATTAACATACAATGCGTACGATGCATTCAAACAACGGTGTCGAAATACATATAAACGAAATTGTTATATACATATCCTACACCATTGCAAGCGCACCGCACACAAATTAATATATTAACACAACACGTATAACTTTTCACTTTACTTATTACTACTTTACACACAAATTATTATTAATATTATTATTTATTTATTTCATAAGACATATATTAATAAATAATATTATGATTAATATTATAATTAATCAATTATTAACACATATTTAAACTATTTATTTATTTATTTAAAGGAGAGACAAAAATCACGTCTTTCCTTTACGACGTTCAATCGCCGACCTCATTCAGCAACATTTAAGAACTCGGAAAGTATTGTGTATGATTCACTGTACTTTTATTGTAAACCGTTGTTTTCTGATAATCAGCATGGTTTTCTCAAAACACGGTCCACGACCACACACCTTATTGAATTCACTTCACAAACATTAAATATGATGAAGGCAGGGAATGAGGTTGATGTTGTCTTCACCGATTTTAGTATGGCGTTTGACAGGATTTTTCATGAAGTTATTTTGTTTTAGCTTAGGGCTCTTAGCTTGCCACTCCAAATTCTCCATTGAGTGGGCTTGTATCTAAAATACCGTATATATCATGTGCTGTTCAGGTCTTCAGTTTCAGGGGACGATTTTTTCATTCTGTCTATCCACGACGTTGAATGTTTAATTAAAAATTCATTCATATCTAAGACATCGATAGATTAAGTGTGTTAAGTGAGTGGATCGAAACTCGCTTTACTTAAATATTAAGAAATGCAAAATCATTTATTTCCATCGTAAATGAAACCCGTTAATTACTTCGTACAAAGTCAACAACGAAGTATTGCAAATAGTCAATGAGATCATAGATTTAGGTGTTAGATTTGGCGAAAATGCCAGTTTCAATAAGCATATTAAAAATTGTAATGCAAAAGCGAATGCCATGCTTGGATTTGTTCAAAGATGGACAGATGAATTTAGTGATATTCAAAACTTATGTTCACTCTATTTCGATTACGTTCAATCACAACACAACTGGAATACGCTGTATCGGTCTACAATCCATACTATGCTGTGCACATTAAAATAATTGAAAGCAATCAAAAGAAGTTTCTGATTTTCTTGCTAAAGAAAAGTAACTGGGATTACGACCACAATTTACCATTCCATGAAAATGTGGCTCGGTTACCTCCGTTACATGGATTACAAAATATGGATGCTTGAAAATAGACGACTTCTCTTAGGCACGGCTTTTATTGGTAACGTTTTAATATATCAATTCATGTACCTTGCAGAACATTTCTAAACCATGAGTTTTTAGCACTAGAACACCATTCCACAAACTATGGAGAAAATAACCCCATTAATAGATTGTCTAAATCATTGAACATCATCGACGACCTATTTGATTTTAATTTATCAAAGGACAACTTCAAAAATATCCTGAAGAATTATTTTTAAAATTTCTTAATTTTATTTCATTGGGCTTAAAATTACGTGACTGAAACAATGCTGACAGCCGATGTACATTGTTTCTGAACGTTTTGAATTGGCGTTTTGTTCACTTGAAATTTTGCTATTAAATATGCCTAAATTTCTTTATAAATAATTACGATTCAGAAATTTAATTTTAAAATATGTAATTCGGGATACCGGTACTGCTGAGGAAAAATACCGGTATTTGAAATTTCATCCAGTATTGCAAGTTCTAAAAAATAATACTTCAAAAATGCACATAAAAGGTACATAATTTTTTAATTATTTATTTAAAGATTTTTTCGGCTTTAATAGACAAAAAATTTTTTAAAATGACATTCACAATGTTTCAAATTACCAATAAGTTTTAAGGATTTCTCATTTCTCTTTTGTAATAAAACAATTTTTTACTTGAATAATGCAGTTATTGCAAGATGGCGTGTTGCTTCCCTTTTCTGAATTTGCAACTGTACCTTTATCAAATTGGTCAAACGAAGAAATCATATACGAACGACAAGGATCATCATCTTTTACTTTGATTCCATAATGTTTTTGATAGTTTTAATTTTGGAAAATGTATTTGTTGATGATGTGTCTGCTGAGGATTTACAATCTCTTAATTTGATTTATTAAAAAATAATTACAAGATAATATAAAAATAAATTAGGTATAATAAATTTAATAAATGTTGCGCAAAATATCATAAAAATATGGACTATTAAAATTATTATTTTAACATTAAGTACTTAAATTAAATAATTTTAATCAATATTTGTATTTTTTAAATTAATGATAAATTTTTAAAAAGCAAATATGAACATATTTATTATAAAACATTTATAATTCAGGATAAAAATGTTTTTTCTTTGTATTTGCAGGGGGCGGGATCAACAATTATTTCTATCAATTTTTTTCGCTTGTTTAGAGTAATGCGACTCGTTAAATTATTAAGTAGAGGAGAGGGTATTCGTACTCTCTTGTGGACATTTATCAAATCGTTCCAAGCCTTACCATATGTTGCTCTACTAATTGTAATGCTGTTTTTTATATATGCTGTAATCGGTATGCAAGTATTTGGAAAAATTGCCCTCGACAATGACACCTCTATCCATCGTAATAATAATTTTCAAACATTTCCACAAGCTGTTCTCGTACTTTTTCGCTCTGCAACCGGCGAAGCTTGGCAAGATATTATGATGGATTGTTCTTCGCGGCCAGGCGAAGTAAAATGTGATGCGAAATCGGATGACAAAACATCGGATAATTGCGGTTCAAATATTGCATTCCCATACTTCATATCGTTTTATGTTTTATGTTCATTTTTAATTATAAATTTATTCGTGGCTGTCATTATGGATAATTTTGATTATTTGACCCGAGATTGGTCTATTTTGGGACCACATCATTTAGATGAATTTATACGACTGTGGAGCGAATACGACCCAGACGCAAAAGGTCGTATTAAGCATTTGGATGTCGTAACACTGCTAAGAAAAATTTCTCCACCGCTTGGTTTTGGAAAATTGTGTCCACATCGTGTCGCCTGTAAACGACTGGTTTCAATGAATATGCCTTTGAATAGTGATGGTACAGTACTATTTAATGCTACACTATTTGCTGTCGTGCGAACCTCATTGAAAATTAAAACCGAGGGAAATATTGATGAAGCAAATGCGGAATTACGAGCCGTCATTAAACAAATATGGAAACGAACAAATCCAAAATTATTGGATCAAGTTGTACCACCCCCAGGCGTTGATGACGAAGTGACCGTTGGGAAATTTTATGCAACATTTTTAATTCAAGACTACTTTAGGAGATTTAAGAAAAGAAAAGAACAGGAACAGAAAGAAGGTGATCGAGAACATAATAACACCGTGACGTTACAAGCTGGGTTGCGCACGTTGCACGAGGCTGGTCCTGAACTAAAACGCGCCATATCAGGCAATTTAGACGAAATGATGGATGAACCTGAACCAATGCATCGGGTATAATTTATTTTAAGTACTAAGTTAAATTCTAATTGACAATTTTTTAATTTACTTAGCGAAATCATACACTATTCGGCAGTGTTTGGTCGTCGATGCGACGTCATGGCCCCGTAACATTCCGCGGTCGTTCAAATAAAGTAAATGAGACGAATTTAAATTTATCCAGTGGTAGGCTAACCTTTCCAATATCACCGGTACAATCATGTTTGGATAATAGTCCTTATCACGAAATGCATCGAGGACTTGCCGTTGGCATGAATAACATTACGAAAAATTTAATGCAACTACGAGAAACTGGTAGTCTGGGTAATGATGTCGGCCTAGAAAATAGTAGTAATCTGAATAACAGCAATAAAAATGAAAATATACCGTTACGGTCGATGCTTGTGAATGGAGGAGGCGATCTCACTGAAAAAAATTATTACAGGTAAATTTATTTTAGGCAATTTTGGAAATTAAAGATATGTTATCAAATTTTTTCGATTACTTTTTATTTATTTTTTTTTATTTTCATTATTGATTTTTTTATATATGTACTCATATGACCCCTAAATCAATAATTATTTAATTAATTTTAAAATTCGACTTATAAATTCGAAAAACATTAAATTATCCAAAAATCCTTTAAAAATAATCCAACAAATTATATAGGGGAAATAATATAAATCAAGGATTACTGCTACATCCGAATTTCAGTAATAACAATAATGGTAAGACACACATAAATAATATAGAAGAAACGAAATTTTTAGTCAGGGAAATTTCATTTAATCATTTTTGTTTAATTTATTTATTAATTTTCACCAAATTTTTCTTTAATTGAGTTCGAATTTATATTAAATTAAACAAACTAAAATTAGGTTAAGTACACTGAAGTTACAATGTCTGTGGAGTTTAATAAGCTTTTTGGGAAGATTGCAAAATGATACAAAGCTTTTTTATTTTTTGTTTTGTTTTGTGATTTAGAACTTGGGAAAAGCTTGTGAACTTATTTTCAAATATATAGAATTTTGTGATTAATGCTCGGTTTGAATTTTCTGTTAATCCTAGTAGTACCAATTTTAAAGAACACTCAATTTATGAGAAAAGTAATATTGCACTTTGGCTTATTAATATTTACTAAAAACCCGAATAAATGAATAATTTGCTGTAACATTGTAAACAAGAATTCTTAATTGCATAAGCTTAAACATAAAATAAACCTTTATGTTAACTTATAGAGTACATTAAATGATTAGTAATCACTTTAGTAAATACGTCTTTGGATTCTGGTGGAAACCGTAAATACACCTTTAGCATTACCGTTCATTTAATTGGAAATTTACGTATCAACAAATATATTATCTTATTTAAAAGAGCGTATCTTAATTCAACTTTCATAATAGATTAAACCATTAACAATCCCTTTTTATTATTTAAAGAGGATTATAAATTGTGTTTATCGTTTTATTTAGAAACCAATAAATTTAGTAGATCTGTTAACAGTGCGAACATTACTCTAACTAGAGATCCACGGTGCTTAAAGGCGGCTTTGTGTGGCTATGTGTTAAAAATTAACATTATAAATATATAAATCATTAAATTCGATTACATTTTGAAAACAATACTTATTAATTTATAAATAATTCTACGGTGCATATAATCTGTTATTGATTAACTTACTTTGGAATTCTAAAAAATCCAAACACTCCAGAAAATCTAGGTCTGAGACACTTTTGAAAACGAAATTTTAGTAACACGAAATTTTAACTATCAATTTTTTGCAATTCAAATCCATGTAAAGATTCATGTTTATTAACACTCACTTAGACTTATTTTTCATTAAACGGTTAATTAGTTGACGTTCCTCACATACGTTTAAGGAAAAACTATAAATATGGAATAAGTATAAACGCGTATTATTTCCAATTTGGTTTTGGACTAGATCACTGAGATGTTAGTTTTAGGCTCGTCTAATCTGATATAATAAACGATTTGTTAATTTTTTTTCTTTTTCACTTATACTATAGAATCATTAACTTATTACGATCCTTACTATAAAGTATCAGACCATCAAAGAAAGAATCATATTCGTTTCGTATCACCCGCCAAACGGTGATCGAGTAGTCTCAGCATGATTTGATTTCATCAGGTTTGAGGATTTAAGATAGGCACTGGAACTTTCTACTTCCTAGTTAACTGGGTGCCTACCGTCTAAGTATTATGCGTTGCTTCAATGTTGATATAAACGCGAGGATTTTTTTTTCAATGTACTGTACATGCTTCAAAGCACTTTGGAATAAAATTGCATCTGTTTTGCGCAAGTACTATAACGATTCAATAACAGATATTCGAATTTCATCGTACATGTTGAGGCTCAATTGTCGGCAGATATCTCGCTTGTCGCGCTCATTGAGTTCAATCATTTCAAAAATATTTAACTAATAATTTTTTTTATTAATTTGATATTTATTATTTTTTTTGTTTCATATTTCTAATACATTGTAGATGAATTAATATTTCCGTAAAAATGCTTATTCTCTCATTTTTGCCTAAAACAGCAAAAAATATACCATTTGTTGTTGTATTAGAGAATGAAGCAGTAAGCATTTCAGCGAAATATTAATTTAACAATACAATTCATAAAGTTTCGAGTTAATGTCAATAATCAAATTAAATTCTAAACTTTACTATTATTTTGTAGTCAACAAAGTGAACTAAACTTTACAAATAAATCTGCAACTAATTGCCCAAATGTCACCTTGACCGCCAATACTGAAAAAAAAAATCTTATCTGTGGAGGTGAAAAAGGACACGGATTTTCGCCACTTGAGACTGATCTTCTAAGCGGAAGTAATGGTAAACGTGCATCAACCCAAAAAATTGGATGTCTCAATATAAATTTAACATTGAATACAAAAAATTATGATACAATCGATATAGATGATTCGGATGGAGGTGGAAGCGTTGTGACAACATCAACCTTTATCGAATGTAATAGTGGAACGCATAAAATGCGAACGAATTTACATTACAATCATCAGAATCATCGGCATAGCTATCACCATCATCAATCGCAAAATAATATTAAACGTATTGCAAGCGGTTTACGTTTAGCACAATCGCAAGCTATGGCGGTTGCTGGATTTTTACCCGATTTTATTGATAAATCAAATAGCATTAATTCCGATGGTGGCATTGGACAAGATGTGCCTGGTAGCAGTGATGGCGGCGGTGGTGGTAGTGGTGGCATTAGTAGTTGCACTGGTGGAATTGGATCATCAATTGGAACGCATAGAGCATCATTTCATGGGAGAGGTTGTTTAAACCAATTATTTTTTACAGCCAATTTAATATTTTCTGTTTAATGTTTTTCTCACTTTTTGTGTATATCGATGTTCAACTGTATATTTTTGTATAGTTTTTAAAAATCCCTTTAATTAAACTGCTCATCTTTTATGTGGGTTTACCGTTTAGTTAGCAACAAATTGCATGTCTGATTATATATGTATATATATATATATATATATATATATATATATATATATATATATATATATATATATATATATATATATATATATATATATATAT
>OY829916.1:761776-764323 GCA_963691935.1 Nephrotoma guestfalica | reverse complement strand
AGGTTAAACTTGCGTAAGATCCTGGAGTGCTGTTATAGCGATAGCGGAGTATGCATCAAAATTTGCGTGGGTGCCGAGAGAGGAACAAGGGATAAACTGAAAGCCGAGACAAAAGTGAAAGGCAGTAAGCAGGTCACGCAGCCTGACGCAGAGCAAGGTCTCACAGAAGTTAGGCGTCGTAAGAGAAACCCACGAAACCGGAAAGAAACAGTTATAGTTAAGGCAGAAGGACGCACGTACGCTGATCTACTTAAAGCTGTGAAAGGTGGTGTTGATATCAAGGAGTTAGGGGTGGAGATAACCGCCATAAAAAAGACAAAGACTGATGATCTTTTGATTCAACTGAAGGGTGGCAAGAATAAAGCCGAATGCTTAACGGAATCGATTGCCGGAAAGGTAGCCGGCGTCACTGCGATACACCAAAAAGAAATGGCAGTAATACACATACGCTACCTGGAGGCAGGGACTGTTTCTGATGATGTAAAGAAGGGTGTTCAAGCAGCATTAAGCGAGGTTCGATGCGAAGAGATACTTGTGACTTCAATGAGGCCTACTCACTCGGATACGATGAACAGTACAGTAAAATTGCCAATACAGTGGGCGAAGCAGCTGGTGGAGCGCAGGCGCATCCGAATAGAATGAATTTCTTGTCGAGTCCAATTACGTGTCGATGACCATCGTTGCTATAAATGCTGGGAAAGAGGGCATACAGCGAGGAGTTGCAATGGGCCTGACCGCAGAAACCTTTGTTTTAACTGCGGTAAAGACGGGCACAAGAGAAATGAGTGCAGCCAAACGCAAGGCAGGCCATTTAGGAAGAGGCAGAATAATGAGAGAGAAAGCTCGCCTGTAGATATGGCCAATCGAACAGGAGAGGAACAACCAATATGCGAGTGATGCAAATTAATACGCATCGCAGTAGGCCGGCCCAGGACTTCCTTATAGCTACTGCCAAAAAAATGCAGGTAGACGTGGGCCTGGTGAGCGAGCCAAACCGACGAACACTTCAGAGAGGAAACTGGAAGGTTGACTTAGACGAAGATGCCGCGCTAATGGTGCTTCCAAAGGACGTTCCAGTTGCTAGAATTGGTAAAGGAAAGGGAGTGGTCTGGGTAGAACTAGAAGACATTGTAATCATGAGCTGCTATTTCTCTCCTAACAAACCTATGGAAGAATTCATCATAAGGCTGGACGAACTCATCGTAGTAGTTCGGTACCAAACTAAAGATGTGATTGTAGCGGGCGACTTTAACGCAAAATCTCCAGAGTGGGGCGGACATGTATTAGACAATAGAGGTCAGCAACTGGCAGACTGGGCTGCATCCTGTAACCTTAGCAGTGTCAACACGGGGCAATCACCTACATACGAAAGAGGAAACTATGGCTCGTTCCTAGATGTAACCTTCGTCTCACAAAACACCATAAATCGAATCCAAAACTGGAAAGTTTTGGATGAAGAAAGTCTTAGTGACCACCGATATATTATGTTCGAAATAAACACAGCGACACCAGCTAGACTTCAGGGGACTAGCGTTCCAGTCAACCGAGGCTGGCAGGTTGGGGAAAAGAGTCAGACGCGCCTTCGTAGCGCGATGCAACAGCACCTTGGCGCCCCTAGCATAATAACACCGACACAATTAGTAACAACTGTCAGAAGAATATGCGAAGAGGCGCTAGAATCTAGAAGTGGAAATAGACGAAAAGCTGTCTACTAGTGGACTCCAGAAATCGCTGAACTTCGCAGACGCTGCAATCACGCCAGGCGAAGGCTTACAAGAGAGAACAGGCGCACTAGCGGCCAAGCAGACAGAACCTTTCACCATAATTTGAAGAGCGCTCGCACCTGCATGAGAAAGGCGATCGCGAAATCGAAAAAGAACTGCTGGAAATTCCTCTGTAATACAATCGAAGAGGACCCTTGGGGAGATGCATATAAGATCGTGATGAAAAAATTCGGACGAAAAACGCCTACATTACCCGCAGATATCACTAACATCGTCGTGGCCTCGCTCTTTCCAACGCACGACCAAGTGGGGAACATGAAAACATACGACCGGTAGAGATTCCACCTTTCACAACTGAGGAACTCGAGATGGCATGGCGGAAATTGAAAACGAAGAAAAGTTCCGGGCCAGATGGAATTCCATCAGAGGCCGTTAGGATCGCGGCAGAAACCCACCCAAAAAAGGTGCTAGACGTGATGAATTCCATTCTAGAGAAGGGGGAATTCCCTCGCATCTGGAAAACGGCGCGATTGGTGCTGTTAAAGAAAGGTGGAAAACCGGATGGCGTACCGACATCTTACAGGCCACTCTGTCTGCTGGACACGTTCGGAAAGCTTTTCGAACATTTGCTATTACGCAGACTGATCGACGAAATTGATAGGGCAGGTGGACTCGCTGATAATCCGTTTGGATTTCGAGCAGGGCACTCCACAATAGATGCTATAGTGGAGGTTATGAAGCTTATAGATTCAGCCGCTAATGGTACACAATATACGCGGCGTATCCCAGTAGTAATCACACTGGATATAAGAAACGCCTTTAA
>OY829916.1:749276-756776 GCA_963691935.1 Nephrotoma guestfalica | reverse complement strand
TAGTGATCAACTAATACATAGTTACATGCTTTTTTCTAAATTTCTTCGGATTGCAGCAATTTCCAAATAGCCAGCTAAGTTAAATTACTCTACAAAAATTAGTTTTATATTGTTCTCTTCTTAAGTTACGGTATATCTCTTAGTTTTTAAAAGTTTTGTTCTAGGTGCCTGGTTCAAAATATGATCATCCTAAGCGCTGCTCTTTTCTCAGTGATACTCGGAATCTCATTTCAGCTACACTGGGCATAGACACATTCGGCTCAAACCACCATCTCCGTGTGTGAAACCTAGTTTCCCGATTTTTGGAACAAAGATGTCGGACCGTCAAACTTGCTTAATCTCAATCCGAAGTACTCCGAGCGATCAGCTCTTGAACAGATTATCTCAGGAAAGAACTATTTATTAAATTCGTTGAAATTAGTGTTGGGGACCAATATTCAACATCAACTTTCGAAGGCGACTAAGCAAGTGTATTGAGATCTCTGGAAATAATTTAGAACATTTGTTGTGATTTTTTTGATTTATGTAATTGCTATTATTTTAATTTTAATAAAAAATTTTAATCGTTTTATGTTGTACATATGTATGTATGTTAAATTGTATATTGTATAAGCACAAACATGTAAAAGGTCCCGTATTGATTAATAACCGTAGTTCGTTTGTTTTTCTTAAATTTAGCAACTTTTATGCTTATTGGTTAATATTTTATTACATACTCTGAAGCGAAGGATATGCGAAACGGTTGAGCGAGCCGTACAGCTTAGAGACCCAAAACAAGTTTTGCAGCAAGCGAAGGGAGCTCAAAATGTATAGTTCTACTGCAAAGATATACATATATTATTGATTTATATTTAACAGTATTCCTACATCATAATGCTTAAATATGATTCCCTTCTAATCACCTCGTAAACAACTATTTTGCAGAGAAAGACGCCGATTACTATTTGAACGGGAACGGGTTGATGAGATGGGAGCATCACTGGGAAAAGTGTATAGACTTACAAGGAGACTATGTAGAGAAATATAAATAAATTTGAAGAAAAAATGTCTTGTTTCTTTGTTAGGTTGGAAACTTGTCGGAAAACCCTCATACATGAGTAGTTGGAGTCATTTGTATGAATTTAATTCACATCAAAGTTGCTTCTATAGAGAGCACTTTGGTGCAGCGAAAAATCTGGTGTGTAGATCGAGACATAGAATTCGGTATTTTTGCTGTTTTTTCATTCGAAAGATTTTTTTTCGAAATTTATATTTTATGTCATTTTTTTGTAGAAAACTAACAACTGATATATCCCTAGGTAATTTTGTTTCATAGATTGCATACGATTTGCAGTCTTGGCTAAGAAATAAAATAGTAATGGGGCGGGCTATCTCAACTTGAAGTTAGACATTAGAATTTTTATAGTTTATTATAGAAAATCGCCAAAAATCACAATTGATCAAATATTTGAACAATTGAGTCTTACACATTTTTAAATTTCATTTTATACAGCGATATGAGTCTCAGATGTTCATATTAACAATGTTAAACACATTTTATGGGCTCACTTTGTCCGAGAATGCTCACGCGAGCATGTGGTATCACCTTGTATTTTGAGATAAACTGCATTTTTGTCCTTCTCCCAATGTACATCTGTTACTGTTAATTTATTTCCATGGATACGTTTTGTGGCAATTAACAGTCAACAAATTATAGAGCATGATTAGCCCGGAGCGCATGTCCCATCGTTGTGTAAGGCAATGTATGTATGGAGACCGGACAATTGTGAAACGATGTATTGGTACACTGTCAGGATCGGCGATTTTTTTATGCATATTATTTTGACGTCGTTTTATGATATTCTGAGTGAAAGACATTTCGTGGTGAGCGTAGAAAGCATTAAAATAGCAAGTAACGTCTATACAACTTGAGTACACAAATACAATTGCTAACAGATGTGAAGTTAATCATGAATTGGAAATATCTGTTGCTGATGAGAAATCAGTTTACTGTGCCTTTATACTTGCGGAAATAAAAATTGACGCACTCGTTTCCGCACTCTAAACCAATCAAATTTCGTGAAATGCTTTATGCCCCGCC
The DNA here is from genome assembly GCA_963691935.1 of Nephrotoma guestfalica. NCBI lineage: Eukaryota > Metazoa > Arthropoda > Insecta > Diptera > Tipulidae > Nephrotoma > Nephrotoma guestfalica. The sequence goes on along the minus strand of OY829916.1, from coordinate 754,696 downwards.
TACTAGTTCCACACTCGAGTTAATATTTTTAACCTTGTTGTTGTTTTAATACATTAAGTACGATTCTGCAGAATTTTTTCCTCAATCGCTTCCGCAAGTATAAACGCACAGTTAGTGTTTGTCATGTGATCACTTTGGCAGAGTGGCATGATTCTTACGTAGTAAGTTAAACAAAAATTAAATTAATTTTAGCTTAGTTTTCATTCTAAAGACAAAAAATTTTTATTTTCAATAATTAGAATAATATGAATACCGCCTTAATTGAAAATAAAAATAAAAAAATATTTTTTTTTATAAAAAATAATTTAAAACTACAAATTTTAAATTTTTTATTCACTACATATTTTTTTATAATTTTTATTATTTTTTAAAAATTTTATTTTTACTCCTTACATGCTTTTTATATTTTACCCTTCAAGACACCTGCGATTTAGGCTCTTCCTTCTTTAGACGCTTTCACAGGATCGAAAAATCTGTTTAACAGTGTATTTATTTATATAATTTATATATATTAGGGTGGTCCTTAATGGTATGGCTTAATTTTTGTGGTAGAAATTGATTTAGTTCACTACAAATATTCCAATATCGGCAGTAATACAAACATCCAAAGTTATTATAGCACATATTATAACATAGAAATAATTACTGTTAATTTACAAACTTAAAGCAAAGTAAAAGTATTAGTATAAATATAAAATATATAAAAAAACTATAACAGTATGAGAATAATTTCACTATTTCTTTCTCCTTTCACTCTAGGGATTAGATTCTAATAAAACGACAATTATCCATGATTATTTTTATTTGAACAAATTATTGTCACAGATAATTTCCGATTTAACAAAATGACATAACATTTATAGCAGTTATGTACTTACACTTGCATTGCTATTTTCTTTTCAATATCTAACATAAATTCCTAAACACATAACTTATTCTTGAAAATCACCAAAAAACTGCTAAAAATTTCGCAATAATTCCAATACATGTACACATTTTTTTATTTGAGTATTTAGTATTGAATTTTGTAATTGCGATTTATTTCACTGCAAAAATTGTATTCACACTAATTTTAGAAGAAAAATTTAAAGTCACGGCGAAATAAATTGGTGAACTCTACTATTTGTCACAAAACTGTTTGTGGCATTTTGAAAACATCACTTCATTAAATAATATTACAGTAAAAATTTTAGTACAAACTCACAAAAAGAAATATCATTTATAAATTAATCAGAATCTATCCCCCGGTCAATTATTTAGTGCAGGTGTAGTCATTAAGCTTAGGAAACTGAAATTTATCTTCGTTATACTCGTAAATTGATAAATAAATATTGGTTCAATTCCTAGAGAAGAGGAATCCTATTTTTTGTACAAAGGAATGTAAAAAACATGTTCTGCTGAAATAATGACCACCCTACCTAAAGTCTAATATAATACATACGAAAACGACATTTATTTTGTAGACAATTCCTGAAAACGGTATTTAATCATGCGGTAACTGATTGAATTTACCAATTGAAGAACTGTGACATAAAACAATATCGTAAACAAGCAAATGGTAAACCAAAACATCGGATCTAACAAAAATGTGACCAGTTTCGTCATCAGTTTCAACTGGCCCGATCATTATTTGCATGGTCTGAAAAATGATTCGAAATGCCTAAAAATATTATAAAGAATTCCCAATCCTAATAAAACTGTTTAAAGGGATGTGACAATACGAGTGGTTAAACTTACTGGATGACAAAATGAATTGTGATTCTTTCATAATTTGATAATACGTAGAACTAATTACAATGAGGTATAAATTGAAATATTTGATTATTCTGAACGGTAACCAGATATTTTTTCTTATTAAGGTGATGTTATCAAGACTTTGGTAACTTCGCAATAGCAATCTCTCAATTTCTTGTTAAACTCACCTCGATCTAAACAATACAATAATTATCCAGAATAACCTTTAAGAAATTGTAATAAATTACAATAAATCTTTTAATCAAATCGAAGAAAAATATACTGAAATGGGTTTAGGCGTTAATTAATATGTATTAGTAGGTGTTATTAACTTACGCGTAAAATAAAATTATAAATTTATTTAAACTTAATCAGCCAGCTCTTTCTCTCTTAAATTTTAAATATTTCCACCTTCAAGGGCATTACATCAAAAATTCAGAATACTAAAGTAAAACGTATCTTCTAACTATTTTTAAACAAGGCAACAAAAACAACAATAAATGGTATGAAAGTTTACGGGGGCGGCAGTGAGAATGAATTTGTATTTAGAAACAACAAAATAAAACCGGTAAAATTGTTGATGCTTTTTCATATACAATTTTAATACTGTCTAACATTTCTAACAATCAGCCAGCTCTTTCTCTCTTAAATTTTAAATATTTCCACCTTCAAGGGCATTGCATCAAAAATTCAGAATACTAAAGTAAAACGTATCTTCTAACTATTTTTAAACAAGGCAACAAAAACAACAATAAATGGTATGAAAGTTTACGGGCTCGGCGGCAGTGAGAATGAATTTGTAAAGTATTTAGAAACAACAAAATAAAACCGGTAAAATTGTTGATGCTTTTTCATATACAATTTTAATACTGTCTAACATTTGAAAAATGGAAAACAACTCATCTGACTGATGAGTTGTTTTCCATTTTTCAAAAAATTGGAGTAAAAAAAAATTCAGTAAAATTGTGTTATTTATCACTTAGATACACTACTACCGAAAACATAAAACCATAAAGAACATCAAAAGGTAAAATCAATCAATCAAGCAACAAAATTATTGAAATATTAGATAACGTTAGTAGTCAATGTCATCTTTTCACTCATGTATAAACAAATACAAATATTCCAACAAATATGAATAGAACCAAACAGTTATCGCATATCTAGAACTTGTTCAAGCTTAAGAAAGGTGGTAAACGCTGATACAACTATCTAGAATTCTATTAGTTTTGAGCTTTAAGGAGTCTATAATCGTTGTGCGCCAGCATTCTCAAAAATTGATAAACCAATCAATTCTTATTAACTTCTTATAAGAATTTCGTGTCCAAACATGAACAAATATTACAGCATCTAGTTGCCCTTAATAAACAAAGCATAATGACGTTTGCTAATTTATAACAATTTATAATTCACACAATTTCAAGGATTAAAACTAAAAGGATAATATATGAGTGATGTGAGAATACCTTTCGAAATGCTATATGAATGAATGTCAATTTAATTATGCCCAGTTAACGCGAAAGTTCAATTTAACGTAAAGCGTCAATCGAATTAAAGATTATTGTAATTTGTAACAGAGGTATGAAGATAATTATTACATACATTTTTAGGTTTTATGCGCTTCACGATGTGCAAAATGAATTGGATATTGGTTGCTGTTATTATTGTTGGAAAAGCAAATATTTATGTGTATTTGTTAAAACAGTAAATTACCTGTTTCACTTTTAAATTAAATTTGAATTGATTCTTTTTATTCAGACATGTCATCTAAACGACATTTTATTTTACCTCTCTATTTTAGCTTTTCTCTCTCTCAGTGAGAGAATGAGCGTATCGAAAGCTCCGGGTACACCCCTATCTGATACGGAATAAAAGATCCAATCACACTGTATTATAAATTGACATGAATAACAATTGCCGATTTATTCAAAAAATTAGTTAAAGCTGAATATAATTTAGCAAGCCAAATTCGACTAAATTTATTTCAAAACATCAAACTAAAAAATTGAATATTATTAGGTATGTAGATTTTAACATGAACTTCACATTCGTTTTTTTGCATGAATTTAAAAATTACTGAATATTATTTTCTCATTTATCTCATCTAAATATGAGTTTAACCTACCTACAAACCCACACACTTCTTTGCACACTTCACACACCTTTATTCAATTCAATCAAAATGTTCATACAGAATTTTAAATTTGAAGATGTATCAACTCAAAACATCTGAAATAAGAATATTAATTTTAAAATTTTTGAAAAGTATCCGATTTGAATCACAGCACATCATAAATATGTATAATTAAAAATGACAACAGGAATGTATTCAGTAGATCGGTTGAAATTTTGAAGAAAAAATATGAATCTTGAAAGTACAAAAAATCTAGAACTGAGTTATTCATTGGTTTTTCAGAGACCGCTATAAAATAGTCACAATTGAAACATACCGCTCAAAAATTAAGTCAAATCTAAGGTACGTGGCCGCTCATTCAGATTTCTCGCTTCCTCGTTAAATTGTGTGCATATTACAAACATTTTTGCAAGGAAACATTTTAAAGGACTTTCAGCTATTCAAGTACGTTTGCAACATTTTAACCTAAATTTTTTCGCTATACAAAATCTGAGGCAATATAAATAATAATATGATTTTAATTTAAAATATAATCGTTTCAATTTCAATCGAAAATTTTGGCAAAATGTAAAACATATTTTCCAAACCAAACATAACTACAAAATTCCAAAAATATGAAAAGATTTTGCAAATTCAAAAAAAAGCGAAAAGTAGTAGTTAAAAACATTTTTATATTAAAAAAATTTATTGTAGAAAAGAAAATTCAATATTATCAAATTTATTAATGAATACCAACAAGTCATTTTCGAAATTTTAAGTTGAAAAAGTTTATTATCTTTTTTATTTGGATTAGTCGCTACAGTTGAAGGTTTATTTTATGTTGTAAACTTTTGGAATAATTAAAAACATGTTTGGTTAGGAAATTGTTTTTACATGTTTGATACAACTTCAAATAAAATTGAAATGCTTTAAGTTGAAGGAATTATTACATAAATTAAAAACGAAATAAAATATAAAATAAATAATAATTTTTGTTTAACTTGTAACTGATGGAATGCGCGTATTTCATATTGTTTATAATTGTTTATATAACAAACTTTTTTATATTATTTAACTAATTAGATTAATTAATAAATTAAAATAAACTTAATTTTATACAATTCGTCACTCGCCTTCGAAATTAACGCAGCGTAGTTTGTTCACGGTAATTGTTAAATATTTTAAACGAGAAACGTAAGTTTTAAAAACCTAAACAATCAGTAAATTTTAGATTTACTGTATGTAATCACTAACGCGAAATCAATTCTAGTATGAGTTACTGTTTTACAACAACCCATGCTCCAAACGAAAAGTTTTCAATTAACAACCATTCCATTTAATAAATAAACAATCACCATTTGGTATCAAAATAAGGTGCTAAGATTAAGAACTTTAAATAAGCATTCAAGCAATAAACAAAAAAAATATTTTCAAAAATTAGTATTTTTCACATTTTCTAAAAATGGACTATCAATCAATATTTTTGACCTCAGCTGAATATGAAATAAGAAATTTTTACCGTGTACAAATTTTGGCGACGTTATTTTTAAGGCAAGTTATGTATATATAACTA
>OY829916.1:699276-744276 GCA_963691935.1 Nephrotoma guestfalica | reverse complement strand
GTCCTCAATGTCGAAATCGCCACTTCTGAAGCGTTTAAAACAATCTTCACAGGTAGTTTTCGATGGTGCATGTTCGCTGTAGGCTTCCTCAAGCAAATGACGTGCTTCAGCTGCATTTTTTTTCAAGTTAAAGCGGAAAAGCAAAATTTCTCGCAAATGCTGTTTGTTTGGCACAAAACTCGATATTTACGTTCTTAGAAAAATATTTTTGCTTTGGAATATGTGCTGGTATTACAACTGGTTATTACAAGTTCTGATATAAATGACAACTAGATGTGTCGCTAGCACCATCTATGTGTGTAACCCGGAAATTTAGTTGCGCACCTGATATTTATATATCAATTGAATATGAAGAATATTTGCATATTAACTGAATATTTCATTAATTATCAATATATTGCATTGTTGAGAGGATCGACTGATCGTCGTAGAGGAAAGACGTGTTTTTGTCTCTCCTTTAAATAAATTATTATTAATATTTTAATTCAAATCAGTTTAGGAATGTGTAGTGTGAGAGTGATGTGCTATTTTTGAGTGAGTTTTGGTCTTTAGAAGTTCACCTGTTAATACAGGTGAATTGAGACAGTTATTATGAAAATTACGTTCAACACATATACAATCAGAGAAGTATCTTTTTATTCTAATTTTCATTCTAATTATATAAGAGTTAATCATTTATTATTGTTATGTTATTGTTATTATAACTATTTACATATATGTGAACGGTAATTTATAATCGTATACATAGAAACTGACATTGCAAGGGAATTCCCTTTGTATGTACTTAAGTACATAAAATATTGATACCCGAGAAACCAAAATTTGAAATTACAACAGATCGAATTGTAACTTACCCAATAAGTGAAAATTTGTATACTCAAAATGGGTTGCCACCGTATTGTGACAAAAAAGACTTTTTGTGGAATAATATAAATTGATAAATATATAAAATGTTAATGAAAGGAAGAAACAGTTTTCTGCCACGGGAAATTTATCATTTGAGCTGAAATATGATGGATTGCGTTATCCATTTTGGTTTTTATTTAAATTTAATTACATTTTCATAACTTATTTTAAATTGAAATTTTGTCGAAAGTCCTGATTTAAAACAATAAAGTTGTCGGCAAATATAATTCAATTTATTTTGATTATTATTTAAAATTTATTATTTATTTATTTTATTTTTTACATACCGGAAGGTCAGGGAAGATTGTGATTGCAACATTCTTGATCAGGGGGTCTATTTAATTACTTACGCTTTGAGCATAAACTCAATACAATCAAATATGTTAACGATCCAAAGACTTTTTGCTATGGAATGTTACTTTTCGACGATCTTTCTGGTTGAATTCAGGTTATGTTTTAGTGAAGTTGTGTGAATGTTAGATATAAATTAACCATGCTTTTAGTTGGATGAATTTAAATATAGGTAGCTGAATGACAATACCGAATCTAAATTTTTTTTTTTTTTATTTTTTTATTTAGACATTATTGACGGAATATTTAGGTCATATGTATAATAATACTGCCGTGTCATTACGAACGTGAAGTCCCTCGGTTAGATGGTGTTGGATGGGAAGATAGGGCAAACTAAGGTTACAAGCAGTATGTGATGAGATGACCCATAGATGTGAATTAAATAACCTAACCAGTCTAGTAGGACTGATGCCGAATACATATGATGAATATTAGTATCCTTTACCTCAAACACAACTAACTTACATTAATTAACTAACAAACTCTAATCTAGAGTGTGAATTTAATTGAGACTAACATTCTAATATATTTAAGTAGTTAGAAAATGACTTTGCTGCGGTTCGCCCTAGTCGTTTCTGTGACTAACATCCTTTCCTAACTAACCTTATCTGTTAAGGATGCAGGCAGGGCCTGGGCCCGCATGATGCTGAAATATTATTCGCATTCAGATATAATTTGTTATTTGATTGTTGATATTTCAGGATTATGGTAACGTACCTAGGATCGCCGTTATGGCTGGGTACGCCTCTATCATATCATATCATATCATAATTATCAATATATTGCATTGATAATTAATGGAATATTCAATTATGTATCTATAAATTTGTATTCGTAGTAAATATACATATTATGTATTATCGTTAAAGATTTCATTTGAGTTTTTTTAAGTTAAAAATAATTTTAAGCGATTATTATGAACTACTCTAGTGTCTTCACCGATTCCTATTGTATTGTTTTCGTTCGAATTCGCTTGTAATACTTCAAACGGTCCATTTCATATAGGATCAAATTTTCCTTCAATTTGTTCATGTCTCAACAACACTTTATCACCTATTTGAAATTGACGGTTGTTAACACTTCGATCGTAGTATAATTTTGACCTTTGCTTTTAGTTTAGTAAATTGTTAAGGGTTATTTCGTAGGAATTTACAATCTTGTTCTTAGATTTTGAATTTAGTCTTCTTGGTTGTAAAAGGTTCTGGTACTGTACTGTTTATTCTTTTAGGTAAACGAAGTTTAAATTCATGTATAATTTCAAAAGGCATAATATTTGTAGAGGGGTAGAATTGTAAGTGAACTTCGCAAAACATAGCCACCTATCCCAATTATTTAAATCTTCATCTATATAGTTACTAAGATGTTCTACTAATGTTCGATGGGGTCTCTCCAATGTCACCAGTGCCCCATTGGTTTGTGATAAGCGGCCGTTTGAATTTTATTTATCATTAGTATTTTACTTATATGGTTTTAAATGAACTGCTCAAAAAGTTGGTCCCTTGGTCAGCTAATATGCATAACGGAGCTCCAAACCTACACACAAAGTTCTCTACAAATGCGTCCGTTATTGTTTCCGCTAGTTGATTTTCTAGAGAGACAGCCAGCGAATACTTTGACAAGTCAAAAAGTATTTTGAAAATAAATCGATTATTATTATACAAAGGGTTGAGCCCAACAATATTTAAAAATATTTTGTCAAAAGGTCGTTTTAGGTGGGGGGGGGGAGTTATTATCATGTGACATTTGGTAATATTTGTAATCTTGTTTTTCTGGTATGACTCGCACTTGGATATGAACTTATGTATGGTGCTCCACATTTTTGGAAGTAGTAAATAATAGGATTTTAGTCTCTTAAATGCTCTTTCGATGTCCTGATGTCCGCCTAATGTTGAAATGTGAAACTCTTTAATTATTTTGTTTATATCCGAGATATTTTCAAGTTTTATGATACCTTTATAAGTTAGGATTTTGTGAAATGAATTATTAGAATTTTCATTCGTGTTTGGTTCTTCAGCATTTCCTTTTGACTGAGATCGAGTAATGACTTTGACGTTACCTTGACAGACAGAATCTAATGAAATTCTGCTCAAAGCATCCGCGTTTACATTGTCCCTCCTAGGTTTATATATTACGTCATAATCGTATTCATCCATTTCTATTCTCCAACGCATAAGGCAAGATGAGAGATTTTTAGCTTTGTTGAGCCATATTTACGGTTTATGGCCAGTGATTATGTTAAATTTAACTCCGTACAGGTATGGTCGAAAACCGCAAAAACAACGATTGCCAGAAGTCCTTTCTCAGTAATAGAATAATTTTGCTCAGCTTTATTAAGGACCTGGCTAGCATAAGCTACGGGCAGGTCATAGTAGTACTGCAATGAAATATATAAGCTGTTGTATAAAACTCGATCAGCATGCATCCTTGTGTAACAACGACGACAAAACAGCATTTTGGAGCGTAATTAACCACTTATCAATCGTTAAAGGTCAAAACATAATACAGATCAGATGCATTATGTTATACCATACGTATTAACACGTTTGTTTTATTTGGTTACAACTATTTACATTTTTCACTATGTACTCGTATGATTACATTTTATAATTTGATTTATTTTGAAGTTTTTTGGATATAATTTGTTTTGTAATATTTAATTACACGATCGAACCAATTTTTCATAATTAAATATGTACGTTAGTAATCCGTGAAATTTTTAATCTTTGTACCAACTGTTAATCACTTAGAATGTTAACTTTTATTTACGTTATACGAACTTTAAATTACTTCACGTTTTTAACACCATGCTCATGACTTAACGTTTCATCTGCAGGTTTTTGAATTAACGATTTTAATGTTCACTATACAAATTGATTTCACTTCACACATTATTTATGTGCATACCATACGTACACTGTATCAAAATAAAAACATGCACCTTATTATTTTTTTCATTAAATTCATATAGTTTCTTTACACAACATCTTTAGTATTTGATTTTTTTCCATTTATTAACTAATAATACCACATTTAAAAAACTCAAAAAAATATAAACATTAATTCATTTATTCAAGAAAAATTTAATAAAGAAAAAACATACAAAGAAAAAACATACTTCAAAAAGAACATCGAGTTTATAGTTTTATTAATAATAAATATAATTAATAATTTGTGTGTCATCCTTTCTTAGTTATGACCTGTTTTATTCGATTCTGTATTGAATGCACACTATTTCCCGTTTGTTCCGACGTAATTTGTTGCCGCTCTTCGATTAATTAGATTATAATCGACTTTCGTTCTAATATCATGTTGTCGCACCCGTTGTCACACCCGTAATATCCTGTTCAGAGGATATTCAATATCCATAATTTGCACTATCGGGCCCGCATAAATTTAAAACAAGTGCGGCGTAATCGGTTTCAACACCAATTTGGAGTGAACATGTGGGCCGGAATAGTCAACGAAAAATTGATTGGCTCATTTGAACTACTATTTGATCAACGGAGAAGTCTATCTAAGTTTTCTACAAAATGATTTGAATTACTTGATGACGTTTCTCTACAAAAATGTGGAAATATATGTAGCTGCAGCATGCTGGAGCTGCCCCTCACTATGCACAAGTAGTGAGATAACATCTGAACGTAAATTATCCAAGCCGCTAGATTGGAATGGGAGGATCCATTGCACGGCCACCGCGGTCTCCTAATCTAAATCCTTTAGACCTTTTTCTTCGGGGTTATTATAAAGAGCTGATTTATGAAAGAGTAAACTAGACCGATCAGGAGATGCGACAATACTCGTATATACGAGTAATCGAAGCGTCGAATATTATTAAAAGTAACGAACGTGCGTACGGATTAAGCAACATTTTATACGGCGATTGTGGACACTTCGAACACTTATTATAATGTTTAAAATTAATTAAAAAACATTTATTTTATTCATTTTGTTTTATTTCTGACATCAATTTTAGAAATCGAAATTTTATTAAGTGCATTTTTTAATCAACACGACTTACTTTGTGAAAAAATTGATAAAAAATATTCTGTTGTGACTAGCCCGGTGTGTGATACCATTTTAAAATCTGTATTAGTGCTGCATATTTTTTCTGATAGTGGGTCAACTTTCTGTCGTACATTTCGTCACTTAAACATCAACAAAAAAATTTGGAGAAACAAAGAGACTTTACAAAACCATTATTTTTATTTGACAGAAGATAATATAGCTTACAAAAATTTGTTATTAGAAAGGCGCCCTCTTCTAGATCGTATTAAAAAAGAAAGTTAAACAAACGAACTTTTTTTTAAATAAAAATTGTTTTTTTTTTAAATTAATTTTTTGGTGAATGCGCATGCGATTTCTCTAACGAACACTAAAAGTGAAATAACTTTTGCATAATCAACAATTAGGAAAAAATGTTTTTGTTGGAAATGAGTTCCCTACCATCCTGATTCGTTCGATCTTCAAATTCGAACCCAGACTGACTCCTTAGTAAATTCTATCAATCAAGACTCAATAAATAAATCATTACTAAATGACAGACCCACCTTCCATGTCAATGTACAGGTTGACATGGAGCTTGCAATGTGCAGGTGGTATACTGTAGTTGTGTGAGTAGGTGAAGTTAGAGGTGGGTTAATGATGTGGAGTGACAAACTAAATTCACAAATTAACGACCAAATACACAAAAATAAATAAATTGTAGATAGATTAGATGAAATCCAACATTTTGCAAACTCAAGCCTAGAACGGTTATGATTTGAAGTAAATAAACCCACGCAATTAACAAATTCATTAATACTCGACCAACACTTTTACAAATTAAATCATATTATAGACAACATTCACACACACTTAAAGGAAATTTTAGATATTTTATCATCCTCAAGAATGCAAACCATTTCAAGACACCTCCTAACCGATGACGAAACTTAATACATACACAACATCCTAAAACTAAATGGAGTTCATCTTCAAAGTGCTAACTCAATGTACAATCTTTTTAAACTTAAAGGATTCTATAATGGAGCGGAATTCATCATACCTAAATTTATAAAGTAGAAATTTTATCACTACCAAGTCAAAATAATACCCAATTTCAATAAAATCATATATGACATCCATCTAAATTAACAGCAACATGCAAATTACAAGAGATATCAAACTACAAGGAATCGACTACATAACTTACGGAAAATTATACGTACAACCAAAAAATTACCCGATAATATACAATTAAACTGCAAACAAACAAAAAAAATAACCAAATAAGCCTTAATTGAATTCAAAAATTGTACGATCACTATTGAAGGAGAATACTATCCAACAGAAGAAAGAAAAGAACGCTCCAACTTCGAAGTAGATTTACCATACAGAAATATCAAAATCGAAGAAATTAAACCAGAAATATCAATGGAAATTCTTCATAACAAATCATTTCAAAACATTCAAACAATCGAATTGAAATATCCCAAATCTAAATTACATAGTTTAACGGGATACGTGTCATTAACCTTAAAAATAATAATATCAATTGTATCTATTTCATTAAAGCATTACAAATTAGGAAAAATCATATCGCACAACTGAGCCACTCCAGTACTACCAAACCAAAGCAGCCTACCATTCATCTTAAAGGGGAGGAGTTAGTTATATATCACTACATCACTGGACACCAACAACAGCGATGCTACCATATAAATCAAACTGATGTATGGATCAGCAATATACGTTCGCAAAATGTGCATAATACACATATTTTTGAACACCATACACTATGTAACGAAAATGATCAAACACAGTGATTTTTGAAAAAAATTTACAAAATATAAGTATTATAGAATTTATTTTGCAGTATTTTATTAGATTAAATTATTTTACAAATTAACAACGAAAATGCAACGAAAATCATACAAAAAACAAAAATAAAATGAATAGTTTTTTTTCATTGTTAATTATAAAGAGCAGCGACTCTCTCTGCACAGAGAGAATTGCCTCTACTGTCTAGAGGTTGGTGGTTTTACATTATAAAAACTAATTTTATTTAAAAACGCCCGATGTTAGAAAGGAAACTACCAAAGAATAACGCCTAATATGAAACGTACTGGAAAATCTGTGTGCGTAATTGGAAAATTATTTGGTCGAAGTCATTCTACAATGCCTCAAATAATATCCGAATTCAACGTCACACAATCGGTTGAAAACGAAAAGCGAACAGGGCGGAAAACATCATTTTCCAATCGAAACGAACGAAAGATTTTGGATTTGATGAGAGAAAATCCAAAAACAAGCGCACCAAAACTAGCTTCAGAAATAAAGAAGATGTACTTAACAAATCTATCCACCCTCAAAATATTAGAAGGGCTTTGTGGAAACATTTGTAAAGGAATTTTATTCCGTTATCACATCAAACACCCAAATCCACATAATTTCTGTTATCCAGGTAATTTCGCATGACCTTCAAGACCTCGATGTTCGAGTGCCTGTAAAGGTCTCATCAATATCAGTTGACTTACATGGTAGCGTTTTTGTCAACCAGCAGATGAGCTCCTCTGAAGTCAGAGTAAGATTGCCAACTGCGGATAAGGGGCAAGAATTTTACTATGGCCTATTGGGTACCATTAATGTTATCTGTTTCCATGTTCATCCTAGCAGCAAGGATCACCTTGTATGTTAGGTTAAGACTACTGCTGCGAGATGAAGAACAAGAAAACAGGTTCATCCAAATTTTCATTTAATTTCCTTATTCCTATCCTTATTTTGGACCCAAGTTGGGGGAATTTATGCCGTACGTTGAAGGTGAAGAAACTGTGGTTGTTTTTGATTTCATTTGAATTTTAAATTAATGTTTTTTTTTATTAGTTTAGTTTAGTTTTCTTTAGTTCAAGTTTTTTTTTTTTGAAAAATGAATGTAGAACACCTTGACAGCGACGAGTTCTTAATCGAATGAGAATGTCGAAAGATTCCCGTCGTGTCTTATCATAAAGCGGCTCTCGCTTTGAAAATAGAATTGATAGAAGAACAAGTGAACCCTAAGGGGAATGATCTTGTTGTACATGAAGCTGCAGTCAGATCTCCTAAACAAGAAGTAGTGCCATGTTTTCACAAGCTGGAAGGTGTCAAACATTTGTTCCGCCAAATAACGAATGTCAATGTTGCCAGTGGTGTCAACAAAGTTGCTACACATTCAAGGTAGATTAGATCGTATCCGGTTTACACTCCCTTTACAAGAGGTAATCAATGAGATGATCTTGGTTGTAAGGGATCTGTGGGAATTATGAGCATTTATAAAAGTAACCGATAAGTTACAAGGAGCTGCAAGACGCTTATATTATTTGAAATTCATCTCAGATGAATCTAGGACGATATCAATCGAACCCCTCGCGAAGGAATCATTTTAAAGATGAACGAACACGTAAGCAATGTGCACGGATAGTTGAAAAATTAGATCAAAACAGACGTGAGTGCGAAAATTTGAGGGCAGATACATTTTACGAACAACCGTCTATGCGCAAGACGGAGGTGGACGTTGAATCGTCGTCAGCCGAAAGAAATGGACGAGTAACTCAAAAGAAAGTAAGTAGAAAATCATCACCTAAAGCACCACAAATAACATGTCCATCTGCAATAGAACAAAGTACATCACGCATTTCCAAAATTAAAACCAGAGCTAACTTTGACGGGGAATTTTCCAAAAGGTTTTCTTTGGAATATTTTAAAGATAAAAAGAACGGTAAAGTTAGAAATAAAAGTTTAATAACTAGAAGTAAATATAAACTACAGATAGTAAATACCATCAAATCGATCGAAATCATTTCAAGTCCACCAGCTAAAGTAATTAAATTATCGATTTTCCTTTCTGATTTAATCAAGGTTACTTCGTCAATGACGTACCATTTCTACATGAATCCTTTGAATTTAGAACAAACAGAAAAATATCTTAGATGTTTACCATCAAGGCCAAGTGCAATTAAAGTGGGTTCAATTCCCTCAACCAAGGACCATCAATTAATTTGGCAAAAATTTAAGAAATCTAAATTACATTCCTACAACAAACATAGTGATAAAGAATTGTCCACGGTAGTTCAGGCTGAACCGTTAAAAAGCAGGGCTAATTTTATGATAATGAAAAACATCCAAAAAAGGTTAAAGTTAATGGCAAGTAACGCTATAACCGCCGCAGTATTACAATCGACTCCGAACTTTCGAAATTGGAAGTGGCATTGTGAGACTGAGCACGGATTAGGGCGTTATTGGACTATGTAAAACTTACTTCCGGTTACGAAGTGTATTACAACCGGAAATCTCTAGCGAAAACTTTATATCGAAATTGAAAGTGCCGCCGTAGAAAACATAGACGCATACACCATCCACTTTCCCATTAGACCATCTATGTATAATTGGGCATTTACATAGGTGATGTAATGGTAAAATGAAGGCTGTTATACCGTGCGCGATATTATATGGATATACCAGCATCATTAGTTAAGGCAATAGTAATTAGGAAAATAGAATAATAAGTTTGATTAAATGATGTGGTTGACTCAACCGCATTCATGAAATATAGTAAGATGAGATTGAGGTAGCGCCATGAACAACAATAGATATGGGTAGTTTAAATTAAGGGTTATAAATTTAAAATGTTTTTGTTTCAAGTTTCGAATTTAAATTAAGCTAAGCTAACTACTTAAGTTAATAAGGCTGGTACAAAAAATGTTAAAGATAATGTGGTGCAGGATCGGATAAGATAAAGATGTACAAGGTCAGGAGAAACAACTAGATATGACAATGCTCAGCACGAGTGGGAACAGTTTCGTGCGTTACATTTTTCAGGAAACCTAAGTTGCTCAAATGTCATCGTCAGCACATATCTCGGCAGTTCTGGCATTTGCTTGGAGAACTGCTTGTTAATGTAGTATTCGATTACGCAGTAAAGAAAAACTCAGATAACAACAACGAACTACACATTCCATAAATTAGACCAAATTCATGAATAGGCAGATACTGTACGTATTGGTCAAGTAGCAAAATACATCCGAAATCGCTATTTATAAAAGTTGACCTAATAGCGAGAGAACTATTTATATGGAAAAAAACGTAAGCCGCAAAGCAAACCACGATTAAATCATGGAGTAAGAGATACGTCAGCCTAATCAAAAATTTGAATAATAAATACCTAGAGAGCAGAACTAATAAAAACACGCATTGTTCATCACTGGAAGAAGTGGACATATATGTTGATTATCGCTCGCAACAAATTTGATAATACCTGCAGTTTTGCCAGCAGACGATACAACGTAGTGTGCTGTGACTAGAATACTATAAAAATAACACTCGTAAAATATAGGTTCCAAGAACCAACCATTGATCACGGTTTGAAAACGAGTTAGATGATCGAATTCGTTACTTCAAATGGTATTAGACCACCCAAAGATAAGTGATTCGTGGCCCTACCAAAACAACCGACAACGAAGAAACAAAACAAAAACAGACCATAGAAGAGTGGGTATGGATATTCCAACAAGCAATGTTTCACTACGAAGTCACTTGCTGCAATGTGTAATAGCAGTCGGTCGGATCAATAAAGCAGAATTGAGAAAGCAGTACTCCTCAAAAATGTCGGCGTTTCTGTTCCTTACTCAGTGTTCAGCATAATCAACCAAAGCGGCATCCAGGACCATTCATACGAAGTCACTTACTGCAATGTGTAATAGCAGTCGGTCGGATCAATAAAGCAGAATTGAGAAAGCAGTACTCCTCAAAAATGTCGGCGTTTCTGTTCCTTACTCAGTGTTCAGCATAATCAACCAAAGCGGCATCCAGGACCATTCCAACACCACAGCATAAAGCCAATTAATCTTAATCATTTTTGTGTATTTGGTTCAGTCTACATATGTTTTACTTTATAGATTAATTTAATTTAAAATCAAAGTTTTCATAACTACAACAGTTTTTATTTTGCATTTCTATTGTAATTAGATGTTGTTCTCAAAATTTTGGATTACCTAAAATAGCTAACTTATACCATACAAATCGTTCCCTAAATTAATACATATAAAATTAAATTCATTTGGATGTTAAAGATATTTGACTTAGGTCTAAGAAATATTATTAACGTGTTTTTAGTGAATAATAATTAGTAATTAAGAATAAGTAGGTTAATTGCCCGGCTGAGACTATCTCAGGGTGTGGGGGTTCTCCACGTTGGACTATCAAGACTTAACTATCTCAGTCCATCATCCTTTCCAAATAGGGCATGAGATCTCTTTTCATCTCAGGGTTTGGGTTTTCCCCACGCTGTAACGGAATTTTATTCCGTTATCACATCAAACACCCAAATCCACATAATTTCTGTTATCCAGGTAATTTCGCATGACCTTGAAGATCTCATCTTCACAAATATTCATTAAACAGTTAGTCATGCCGGAATTCCAGTCTTCTTTATGTTTGTTGTTGCATTTGTGTACGCAAAATGGGTATAATATGCAATACGCCAAACATAAATATATTCCTGGGTTATGCAATCGAATTGAAAACTACGTCACTCAATGTATATATAATGTAGTAGTAAATACAAATGAGTAAACGTAACTGTTTGTTTTGCAATTTGATTGCATATGTTATGTTTTGTGTTATGAAAAGCAAACGTTCTACCTAGAGGTAATTGAACGACCTATAGGTAGAAATCTAAAACGTTGCAATTTTCGTGGCATATATAAATTCCCCAAGTAGTTATTTTATAACACTTTTTTTAAATGGGCGGTATTTGTGCAAAATTTTGTTAATTTTGAAAAAATTAACGCAATTAAAGCACATTTTTTGTACTACCACTTCCCCCTCCCTTCTCAATCGATCGATTAATTTTTGCATAAATACCGTACCAAAATTTTGGTTCAGGGAGTTAAGTTTTGGGAAGTATAATTGATCTACACACCGAGCGTTAGCCGTGATAGTCAATTATAGCTTTAATTTGTTTTGTTTTTAATCACTAAGTAGTTTGATCTTATCTAATTATCTATGCGGTAATCTAGGCCGTGATCTGGGTACCCCAAAAACCACACCGTTTTCCTCTACCGGCTTGGGCTGCGGGAAACGAGGCCGCATGGGGTACCTTTCAAAAACCGGCAATTCTATGAAACAGGGATGCTTCTACGCAAGTAGAAGTTATTCTGTTTCACATTGATACCATGGTCGTGTGCCATGCAAGAAGCCATTAATTTCGTATGTCAGTTCAAAAAAATGAATTGAATCCGCAGAAAAATTAAAAACAAAAAACTTGAACGTCTGGAAGACGGTTGATTTTTACGGATGAAAGTAAATTTAACATTTTCGGAGCCGACGAGAGAGACCTAAAGTTTGAAGAAAACCTGCTACAGCGCTGGAGCTAAAACACATCGTCAAAACTATTAAACATGGTGGTGGTTCAGTTATGGTTATGGTAAGGGGTTCAATGTCGGCGAGTGGGTTAGGTAAACTTGTTTTTATTAATGAAAATATTGATCGCTTGAAATAACTGGAAATTCTAAAGGATAATTTGAAACCATCCGTGGAACAATTGGGGCTCGGGTCATCATGGATATTCTAACAACACAACTATCTTGAGCACACGGCACCTTGTGAACGAATGACCTCTGTATAACGCCCTAAACCAGTTAGATCCGCCACTCCTATCGCCTGACCTGAACCCCATTGAACATTTATAGGATCACCTGAAACGCCAAATTAGAAAATTCAGGATTATCAGCAAAAAAATGTTGCAAGAAACAATAATGCGGCGAGTGGGTTAGGTAAACTTGTTTTTATTAATGAAAATATTGATCGCTTGAAATAACTGGGAACTCTAAAGGACAATTTGAAACCATCCGTGGAACAATTGGAGCTCGAGTCATCATGGATCTTCTAGCAAGACAACGATCTTAAGCACACGGCACACATTGTGAACGAATGACCTCTGTATAACGCCCTAAACCAGTTAGATCCGCCACCCCAATCGCCTGACCTGAACCCCATTGAACATTTATGGGATCACCTGAAACGCCAAATTAGAAAATTCAGGATTATCAGCAACAAAATGTTGCAAGAAACAATAATGAAAGAATGAGAAAACATTTCACCGGAAGTAACCAAGAAGTTAGTAGAATCAATGCGTAGAATATTGAAAAAGGTTATAAAAATTAACGAAGGCCAACTCATTTGATGATGATGTAAATAATTTTAAAAAAAATCAAAGATCATACACTTATATAGAGTATCTCAGCAAGAGCGCCGGATTTACATTTGCCGCCATTTTGTTAATACGAGTAGTAGGTGATTTTTTTTGACAGTTGTCACGTACAGACTACGCGATTTCAGAATATGGAGAAGTATTCAAACCAACAATGTTTAATTATTGTAAAAACACATTGTGAGGTGAAAGTTTTATCGAAAATAGTTCGCCAATTACGTCGTTTTCGGTCGCAATAATGCGCCAAATGAATCGACAATGAGGCATTTAATTACAAAATTTGAGCCCAAATTTATGCTGATGGATCATTGTTCGTCGTCGTCCTTGTCGGTCACTCGAAAATATAGCCACAAGAAGGGATTCTGTGGCCGAGAATCCAGGAACTTGGGAGTGCGGTATCGCGAAATGTTAACAGAGTTTTTGTGGCCCGAATTGGATGTATTTGATGTGGAGGACATGTTTTTCCAACAAGACGGTGCGACCTGCTACATAGCACGTGAATCAATGGTGTTAGACTAAGTTGACTAAGTTTCCAGGCCGTGCCATTTCTCGATTTGGCAATCAAAATTGGCCACCAAGATCGTGCGATCCAAGACCTATGAACTTTTTTCTTTGGAGCTATGTGAAGGAAAAGGTGTATGCGAATAAGTCTGAAACAGTTGAACATCTTAAAGAGGAAATACGGCAAGTTATTGGTGAAATACAGCCACATTTATGCGAAAAACTTTCAACTTTTTTGTAATGTGTTTTTACAATAATTAAATGTTGTTGGTTTGAATACTTCTCCATATTCTTCAGTCGTGTAGACCACTTAAATCGTAGACTGTACGTGACAACTGTCAAAAAAAATCACCGTATAACTCGTATTAACAAAATGGCGGCAAATTTAAATTAGGCGCTCTTGCTGAGACACCCTTTAGTATGATCATTTTCGTTGTAAAAATCCTTTGTTTTTTATTTATTTTAAACGGCAAATGAATCTCTGTTTTCTATTTTTGGATTTATTAATTTGTAAAATTATTTAATGTAATAAAAAACTGCAAAATAAATTCTGTTATCTTTATATTTTATAATTTATTTTCAAAAATCATTGTGTATGATCAGTTTTGTTACATAGTGTATATTTACATAATATGAAATCGTTTCCTGCATGAATAGAACGCTCATCAAATCCATCAACCACATTGTATGTAATAATAAATTCAATTCATTGTACAACTTAAAACCGTAAACATCTAAGCTTATCCACTTTAAATATTTTTGTTCGAAATAAATAAAGAAACACTTGGTATAATTCCCAAGTTTATAAAAAATAAACGTTTCTAATAATATAAAACATAACTCTCACTTTTGAGAGATTAATCCACTTACTTGATAAATTAAAAACAAATTACATTAATGGTCTGTTTAGACATAAAGAAAACATTTGTCTCAGTTTGCCATAAAGGACTAACATGTAAATTAAATTAGCTATTCCAAATGACACAATCTTATTTAATACTGCCTACCTAGCGCATTAAAGACTTTACAAAACACTGTGTAGCATCTACTTGAAAAACTTCATTAATATTACATATAATGGAGAAATAAAATAACGCCTAATAAAACGGAGCACATACTTAACTCACACAATCCCCCCAAATTCGTCTAAAAAAACTGTTGTACGTCGGAAATAATCACCCTTTTAAAGAAAAGAAAAATTTATAACCTATTAAAGCTTACATTTTCATGAAAAAATAATATAAAACCATAGGATAATTAAATAAAACTAAGTTAAATGCAAAAATCCAGAAAAACATATTACGGGATGAATTTTTCAAAAAATTTGAATAATCGCAACACATTAAAATTGATTAACCACTTCTTTACTATAACCCTACCGAAAATACAGCTACAATATCTAAATAACGAAATACTTTCGATAAATAAAATGATATAAATCACTTTTGCTTCAATTGGGCAAAAATTAAATTATTAATATTAGTACTGAAAATAAAATTTCAATACTATTCTCTAAATTTGAATATTTTGTTGCGCCTGGCTATGAGGAGAAAACTCGAAAGTTCCTTAAATCCATGTTGATAGAAATAGCCCTATTGCTATTATGCTTCTTATAACGAGTCCTTAAAATTAAGCCCCGCTGATTCGGAAATGGCTCGCTTAACAGCAATATATAAAAATGAGGGAGCTGAAAATAAACCCAATAATTACTAACCGATTTGGGTCCTCCCTGTTCTGTCCAAAATTTTGAAACTCTTCTTAATAAAGATAATTTTCTACAATATCAGCATGCGTTAATTTAGATGAACTACTGTATAAATATATTGAAACTAAGCAAAACAACTTCTGTTATATTAATAGATATTAAGAAAGCCTTTGAGAGGCTTGATTTCAACCAAAAAATATTACGCAGCCAATTATACAAATTTGATATGAAAGGCATTACATTAGACAATTTTGACAACTATCATGAAAATAGAAAACAGTTTGTTCAAATTGGAATCGCTAAAAGTTATCTAGCGTCATTTTATTACAAGAAATAATCACACGTCTACGTATAGTGTCCATAAATATAGTAGTTGACATAATACCGCAATCAAACTATACAATCATCTCCCGGATTATATAAAATTAATTAATAACACAAAATTATTCAAAAAAGCTCCGGGAAAATATAATGCGAGATCAATGAGTAAATTCACTTGTACTCGATATTCGTTGGGTAAAACGCACGGCTGGACTAGGTATAAGTTTCAATGTATTGTTACCAACTCTGATAATGATAGAAACAGAACACCGGATAATCAGCATAAGGGATTAATTAATATTACACAATGTATTATTTTGTCTCACAAAAACTTCTCAACTTTTTGATTGTTTCTTCAACTAGAGGCCTGTAGTATTCTAGGTGCACTGACATAGTTAAAACGAACGAAATTACTACTCTTCATGCATACATATTAACTCTATGCTCTACATCTTTTATATGACATCATCAAATTAAAAACATCATAGCGGAAAATGGTAAATTTCTAAATGAAAACTAAATTTTTCTGCCGTATTTTCAAGATATAAATTAATAAAGTCAAAAAAACTTTTAAAAAAAAAACTAATTAAAATTGCTTATCTTAAGTTGCTAATCAATAAATGAACAAGTCGATAAGCAACAGCTAAACAAACGTATAATGTTATAATCAAACCACACTTTGGACATTGTTCATCAGTATTATTTTTAAACAATAATGAAATGATACTAAACGCTGTATAAAGTTGCAAAATAAAGCCATGCGATTTGACAAATAAATTTACTAGAACAGGAAAGATCTCATCGGGGTAAACATAAAGCAAAGTATAATTGTAAATGTATTAATTCTTATTTTTAAAACCAAACAAAATATGTTGCCTAAATATTAGTCAGAGAAGTTAGTATATGTTCATGAAATTCATAATTTTAATTTTAAAAATGTAAATGATTTTAGATTGTGATTTATATGTTAACGAGAAAACTAAAAATATGATCTTTAAAAAATGCCTAAAATTATTCAATGAGCTTCCTCAGGATATAAAAAATGAGGGAAGTCTTTAAAAATTTAAAAACGAAATTGTAAAATATCCTAAAATTAATTATTAATGTAAGGCATTTTAAGTTTATTGTATAATATGAATATTTCTTATATTTATCAAATAAATAAGTCAAAATAAAAAATATTAATCAATAGCTAAATCCCTTTAATTATATAAATTTTATTTCTTTCTGGTTAAACAGAACCTATATTTTTGATCTTCCCTTCCGAACAAACAATGTTGATTTGTTTAAGACAACATATTGCTTATCATCGTGCTTGCTGATTTTGACCTATTAGTCTTACTATATATAATTTATAAATAAAACGATCAAAACCAATTTCTCGTATTATTACAATACTCGTGCTGTCTATGATATACACACAAGAAATATTACCACCCAAGCAGTTATAGCACAGATCTGAAATTGTAAAATAATCTACCAGACAGTATTAGAAATGAAAAATGTTTTCTAGGTTCAAATGATACTTAAGTCACAACCTGTTAGACCGATTTCGCTCTTGAGAAAAGTAATTTTTAAAACAATAGAATAAAATTGAACTAAACGTTTTTCTTATTACCAATCAAACACTGTTAAGTCGTGTCATTGAAAGTTGGAAAGATCTTGAAAATTTGGGGTGTTTAGTATATATTAGGAAGCTTTATCTATCGTCGTAATACTAGTAGCCCTCCTTATCAACTTAACCTTAACGTACGTGCATTGTTTAGTAATCTAGTCTCATTCAATCGTATCTCGTCAGTCAATTTGTCCCGATGACGATTTGATTCTGGAGTGTAGTGGCGTATCCATTGTCATTTCATCCATTGTCACATACCGACGCAAATAATCCTGTTTATTGCGGTTAAACAACTCCAAACAGCGCTCGGAGTCATCAAAGCGTTGCTGTTTTTGATCCAATGTGAGCAAGTGCGGCCCACTTTGAACTAAGCTTTCTCATAGACAAATGTTCATGCAAAATAGTGTATACATTGTCTTTTGATATCATTAAGGTATCATCTATCACACGCAATTTCACTTTACGGTCTTTCAAAACGATTTTGTACACTTTTTTGATCTTTTATGGAATAACTGTTCGAATTTTGCTTTCGAATGAGCAGAGTCCATGTAACACTTATCAAGCCATTGCTTTGCTTAAACGGAATTTTTTGCCGTCAAAGAGCAGTGTTTAATCAACAACAAACGAAATTCATTTTTGTTTTCATTGTTTTGAAAATAACAAAAGTAGCGTTACTAAAACAACTATAGCTTGTAAACTAATAGTTGGATTGTTATAAAATTCTGATAAATATCGTTTGAAGGTTCGTACTTTCTAAAAATTATACGAATTTTTTATTAGATGCGCCACACAGGTCGCGACTTATTGACTGACGGATAATATATTTTGTAACTGATTATGTAAATAATCTTTGTGATTCCTTTTACAGATCTTTTAAAAACCTCTGGAGAAAATTAAATAAACAAAAAAAACGTTTTAATGACAAAATACATACATAATAAAATAAATATTATTTTATAAGAATAATACTATTTCTTGGGTACTAATATATACCACAAACTCACCGAAATTGAGTTACAACTAATTTCACCGTTTCGTAAGAATGAACCACAGGTCATATAGTTAGTAAAACTTCTGGGTACTATTAAGTTTTGCGTTCAACATGATTGCGCAAAGAATAATGCATAAAAACTGTATTTTGTGAACGAAAATCGGCTCGAGTTCGCGATAGATTTTTTCGAATTTAGCATCTATTTATTGATTGATTGATATAACAATTTTAGTAGAGGAACAACGCATATGGAAGAACAACAAAAAAAAATCCTTACCTTAGGCATAAAAATCTCAGATGTTTTCAAAAAACAAATCCACTCCATGATAATAGCCTCCATATTGAGCTCAAGCTCATTTGTTACAGAGGATACTGCAAGAAGTGACTACTTACAGACTACGTACAAAAACAATATACAAAAATATTATTAAAAAAATTAAATATAATAAAAATAATATTATATGTATTGTCATTCAAGCGCGCCACGCTAAACGTGTGATTTAAATGATTTTAAAAAAATGGAATGGAATTCCAAAGAGAAATACCTCTAACAGAAAAGGATGTATTTAAAGACCTACACAGGTTTATAGGGGGAAGTAAACTTAAATTTGAAGAGTGGGACCTACTGAACAATAAATTATTAAATAAATAGGGAGGTTGATTATTCCTGAGATGCTTAAAAATAAAAAGACAAACGCGAAGTTCAAAAAAGTCAACTAAACTACAACCCAGAATCAAATTAAAAAAGAGAGAAATATGATCATATTTCCTAACACTAAAAACGAAACAAGTACAAGCATTGAAACATCTTTGGAGAACATTCGTATTCTCCTGAAGCATTCTAAACAAAACAACGTTCTCATATAGAAAATGTGGAAGAAGGTGCGAGAGGAACATACGCTTTTTAAAATTACTATCAGTGAGCCCTACAACTTTATACAAATAACTAAGCATTCCAAAAACCGTACATTTGGACTTTAACAAAATTTATATTTTTGAAATAAAATAATATTTATTATATTATATACGAGTATTTCTATTTTATTATACTTAGAAGACTATTTAATATAAGGTAATTTACCTTACATCAAATAGTCTTCTAAGTACAACAAAAAAAAATCCAGTATGAAGTTTCATAGTTTTATTGTAATATCATTGTTCTGTATAGTACTGAACAGTTCTGTTGTTATAAAGGACTGCACAGCTGGAATACGCTGTATCGGTCTGGAATCTATAATATGTTGTGTACATTAAAAGAATTGAAAGCATTCAAATTAAGTTTCTGATTTTCTTGTTAAAGAAAAGTGACTGAGATTACGACCACAATTTACCATTCCATAAAAATGTGGCTCGAATACCTCCGTACTCATCAAGATGTACGAATTACAAAATATGGATGCTTGAAAATAGACGACTTCTCTTAGGCGCGGCTTTTATTGTTAACTTTTTACTTGGTAACATTGACTCAGCTTACATTTAGGAAAACATATAAATTCATGTACCTTGCAGAACATTTCGAAACCATGAGTTTTTAGCACTAGAAAACCATTCCACAAACTATGGAGAAACTATGAAGAAATTAACCCCATTTGACCCCATTAGCGACCTATTTGACTTTAATTTATCAAAGGATCTTCAAAAATATCCTGAAGAATTATTTTTTAAATTTTAAAATGTTAAATCAAAATTTGATTTATATTTTTTTTTTTTTGTTTGAATTGTTTTTTTTAATACAATATAATTTTTGTTTTATACTAAATTATCTGAAATCATACATGTATGTAAATCACAGAATATATTTCTTTAAATAAATAAAAACTGTTGAGAGCAATGATATTACAAGAAAACTATAAAACTTTTACAATGGATTTTTTTTTGTTGTCTAAGTACATTTGATGTAAAATATTTAATTTAAAAATATAAAAATGTTTAATTTTTCATTTATTATAAAAAACAGTTGCAATTAAAATATAAAAATTAAATTACGTATGTACTGTATTATTATAAAGAGACAAATTAAATGGCACACTTTGATCCAAAACCTTGCGATTAGGAATCTAAAAAAATTGCTTTTAAATTGATTAAACTTATCGATTCCAGTCATATCTCATGGAATGTATTTATCTAACCAAATAATAAAATCTAATTATTATTCACGAAAATTAGGAAGGTCAATGGATTGCCTAAAACCATAAAACCTGATATGCCGCTGAAGTAAGGCCTTTAATGCATTTAGCAATTGCTTCTAAAGATTTTGAAAGAATTATTTAGAAGATAATCAATTAACCCCATTACCATCGGGTTTTACAGTTATCCAACAATAACTGTAATGTAACAATAACTGTAATGTAACAACAGCTATGTAACTATAACAATAATAGCAGATTGTCTAACGAACAAGTACAGCAAAACAGAGCTATGAGAACTATTTTGAGGAAGGATATCTATACACTGATTACAAGAATGTTAGAACTAAATTGGATGAATGTCCAGCAACGCTGTTTTAAAGGTTCGAATATTTGTTTTTAAACTAAAACATAACTTAAAGCCAACATACCTCTTCAGTAATATTATTATGTAAATACCACAATGAACTACAATTAAGAAATGCAGACGATTTCGATGCATAGGCTCAATAAAACTTCAACACAAAATCATTAATGAATTGTACATACAGAGAATGTAGACATTTCCAATAAACATCATAACATACAATATGAAGAAAACATAAAATTTTAAAAATTTGTTCAAATTTTAAAAATTTGTTCAAATTTTAAAAATTTGTTCAAATTTTTGTTAAAGAAACATATTGATTGCCTGAATTTTTAAAATATTTTATTGTGTTACTACAGCTATTTATTGTAATATTTACAATAAATATTGTTAATATTTTTTAAATATTGTTTTACATAAGGTTTTTAATAAACTCATAAATAAATAGTAATAATTATAATAACCGATGTAGAGATTTTATTAGAGTTCCTTATATAAAGGAAATTTTGTTGAGCTCTGCTATTAGATGTCTGCAGTTTTATTTATTTAGTTTCAAAGTTAAGTCTCAATTTGTTTACGTTGTTTAAACAATACACGTTTACGTGTTTAAACAAATCGCTTATATTGCTTTACTTGTACCACAAACATTAATAATGAGACCTCTATTATTTACTATGCATATAAATGATGCTAGAATTCAATAGAACACCCAAACTATCATCTCTTTGCTGATGATATTCAAATTTCTTATTAAGAGTAGAGTATACTAAAATTTCAGCCATAAACGAATCGAATCGCTGTATGGTCAAAAAAAAATCGGCTCGAGTTCGTGATAGCTATTTTAGAATTACCCAATTTAAAATTAATTATTTTTATTTAGAACAAATAGTCTTCTTAGTACAGGGTTTTTCAATAAGAGCACTTCAACTTTTTTTTTGAATAAAACACAAACTGTTCGACTTTTGAACTAACGTTTTTTTTATTAACGAATTTGAACATATACATTTAAGTATGAAACTCGATTTCTTTTGCATGACCACCGCGTGCACGTTTTACGAAGTCCGAATCTTTGAACCCAATTTTCGACCACTCTTTCGCATAAATCGGCCGAGATTCCAGCAATTTCACGATCTATATTGGCTCTGAGCTCTTGCAACGTCGCCGGCTTATTGGCATAGACCAATGACTTCACATAACCCCAAAGAAAATAATCTAGAGGTGTCAAATCACACGAGCGCGGCGGCCACTGGACGGGCCCATTTCGCGAAATAACACGCTCATCGAACTTAGTCTTCAATAACGCGATTGTATCGTGTGCTGTGTGGCATGTGGCCCCGTCCTGTTGAAACCACATGTCGCCCAAGTCCATTCCATTCAATTGCGGCCAAAAAAAATCGTTTATCATATCGCGGTATCGATTTCAATTAACAGTAACGTGGCGATCGTTATCGTCGATGAAAAAATATGGCCCAATGACGCCGCCGGCATGTAATCCGCACCAAACAGTGACTTTTTGGGGATGCAACGGTGCCTCCGTTTAGCCAAAAGTGAGCCTCATCGCTGAAGATGATTTTTCGATGAAAATCTGCATCATTTTCGATTTGCTCTTGAGCCCAATTCACGAATCGGCGTCGCTTCAAATGGTCAAACGGCTTTAGTTGTTGTGTCAGCTTGATCTTATACGAATGTAGGCCAAGATCTTTACGTAAAATTCGCCACAATGATGTCACAGAAAGGCCCAATTGTTGCGAACGTCGTGTGAGCGACACATTCGCGTCTTCTTGAACTGAAGCCCTGGCGGCTGCGATGTTTTCAACACTTCGAGCACTTCTTGCTCTCGAGGGCACCGGAACATTATGTAGCGAAAACGTAGACTCAAATTTTGCCACTATACGGTCGATTGTCGAACGCGCTGGCTTGTTAAATGGACCGTAAAATGGCTGTAATGCTCTTAAAGTAGCAGCAACAGAACGATTATTTTGATAAAAAATTTGCACGATTTGCAATCGCTGTTCACTACACACGTTCCACGATGAAATGTATACTAATGAAGTTTCCAAATGACAAAAGATTAATAAAAAATATGGCGTCGTTCGCCGTCCCTATCGGAAAAAAGTTGATGCGCACCTGTTGAAACACCCGTTATAACAAAAAAATCCATCGAAAAAGTTTTGGTTTTCTTGTAATATCGTTGTTCTCAACACTATAACTATAAAAACAGTTGAGAACTATATTACAAAATAACTGTAAATTTTATAATGGAATATTTTTGTTATACTTAGAAGACTATTTGTTCTAATTTGTTTGATTTAAACAAATTCTTAATTTTAAATTAGTTAAATTCGAAAAAACTATTGCGAACACGAGCTACTTTACTCTAGCTACTAGAACAGAGAAATAAATCACAATCAGAGACCTAAACGGAAGGAAAATTCATTGTTAAATCAAATTCACGATGTCGTTACAAATGGAAAAATATCTCTAGCGGTTGTTTATATAAATGTTTAGCTAAAACTCAACCCCTATTTTGGTCTATGTATTTGCTCGTATATTGAGCATACACATATTTCTCGCTCAATATATTTTTTCTATACGCGCAGCGCACGTACAAATAAAAAATATTAATTGGTTTTACAGTATAACACCCAAATTATTCTTCAAAATTACCTTTTAATTTTTATTATAATATGAAAATCATTATGGTGGTGCTCGCTGTAGGCGAAAAAAACAAACGAAAAAATAACAATTCAACTTATTTTCGTTTGAAAGTATCCTTTCTCTTATTGTATGATTTATATTTAATAAAGCAGAATGAAATGAAAACTAAAACGCATGTATTTATTATGTATGAACATATGTACTCGTATATATATACATACTATTTAAAATAATATGTGTGCACAATCGAATATTTCTTGTCGTTTAGGTGAAATATGATCAATTATTTTGTGGTCCAAAGAACACGAAAAGAAAAAAATGGTTTGTTTACATTTGTTTAAAGGGAAATCAAAACAAACAACAACAAAAACTGTATTAACAAATTAACTTTTATTTTACATGGAACAAAAATTCACTTTAAATTACAAAAAATTAGTATTATTTATAATATTTAATGCACGTCAAAATACAAACACCAAATTATAATGCCGATAAGAAAATGGCGCTCTTTTCTCATATTGTTTTGATCTCTGATCTGACGTGTCATATTGTTTTGATCTCAAAACAAACCCCCTAAAATTTGGGATTTTGAAATTTGATCACAAATCAAAAAAAAAAATTATTTTCTTCTAAAGAACATGAGAAGGTATTTGTGATCAAAATTTTTTGATTATAATCAAAAAATTTTGATCACAAATACCTTCTCATGTTCTTTAATAATTTTTTTGATCATTTTTCTTCCAAAGAATTTGACATTAGATGTATGTAGCTACATTGACTATGTTTTGGTGTGCTGCATGAAATATAATTTAAAAAAAAAAAAACAAATGTTTGGAGGAAATGATACGAAACATCAAAAATTTATCAACGAAAAGGAAAAAATAATTTGTTTTTTAGTTACCGTATTAAACATTTACATATACATATTTGTCTGAATATATAGCAGAGAAGACAATGGTTGACCGACTGTGCGTTATAGTATCTGGTTATGGTAACTCCAAATTGTTGGGAGTTCCAATGATTACCCATGGAACAGACATAGAGCAGTGTAAAAAGGTATATAAAATGCTTGAAGACTGAATATAACAGAATATATTAAAGGATTGCGCTTTGATAGAACGGCCAGCAACGTCGGTATGCTAAGTAAAGCCAGCAGACTTCTTGAAAAAAGACTTGCCAGAAATTTATTATGGTTTGCTTGCAGACATCATATATATGAATTAATTGTATCTGTTATTTTTAGTAGTTTGTTAACGGAAGTATCAAGTGGGCTCGATATTCAGCTTTTTCAGAGATTTAAATGGCAGTGGAATTCTTTTAACCATACCCAAATAAGCTCCGGTTTAGCTGTCGCAAATGATCAAGAAATTTTCAGTTCACCAGAGGAGAATATTATTACCTTTATTAACGATCAGCTTGGATAAATATATATTTTCAGCTGCGGCAATTATGGAGACTATCGATTCATTGCGAATAATATGTAAGCCACCGCATTCGCAATGTTATATATTATTATACGATATCTAGAAATTTGTCAGAGACCAATCCGTTTTACTGTAATAATACATATCTTTTAAGTTAGATCTGAGTTACCCCCTATCTATATATACTAATGGATATGTCATTAACATTTCTGAGATTTATGAAAATTGCTATATTGTGTGAGCAATTCCATTCGCAATATTATATAAATACTATACTACTATACGATATCAAGAAAATCCTCAGACGAGCCCAACCCTTTTTATTGGAATAGCACATAACAATTTAGATAGGCCTGAGATCTCGGAAATTTTAGTTGTTTGATACGATTTGGTAATAATTTCATTCATAGTATAATTACACTGTTAATAATTGAACTGTTATATAGCGCTCCAAAATAGGTAATATTATAAAGCCCTGTATGCAATTATGTTTATTTTTATACTATTATATATTATCATTATATACTTGATTTACATTATATACATCATTTAATTTAAATACTTTTGTTAAAAACAGTAAGCATCTTTAAATTTTCCATAACAGGAAACTCACAAGATGTATTCAAACATTTTTAGCTAATTAAACAGAATTTCTTAAGCCTAAGATGGGAAAGATTCAAGAATAAAGCCAAAGGCAGATTAAGAAAAAAATGTTTTTATGTATAGATTGACATACATAATGTATACTATGCACATTTCACAAATATGTATGTGTATAAGCTTGTTTAACACTGCGTGCGACCTTTAAAAAACAACGGCAACAGACAAATAAATTTTTTCCTAATGATAAGTTTTTGATTTTTTCGAATCGTATAGGAGTATATACATAATACGAGCGTGTGGGTTTTCATTTCATTGGGCATATTTAGACGTGTATGCATTACATGATGTATTTTCCTCGCCTCTTACCTCTTCGCCTATAAACTTATTTTGGAGTGGTGATATTTGTGTTGCGAAGAGATTAGAGGCGAGGAAAATACATCATGTAGTGCATACACGTCTAAATAGGCCCATTATATAAATATAAATCATACGTAATGAAGCATTGTTTATTTTTTTCGTTTGTTACTTTTTGCTTATAGTAAACACACCATACTCGTACACTACTTTCATAGTAGAATAAAAATAAAAACCAAATTTTGAAGAAAATTTGGGTGCTATACTGGTACAAACAAATATAATATTTTTTATTTGTACGTGCGCGTATTTCAAAAATATATTGAGCGAGAAATGTGTATATTGAGCAAATACACCAAAATGGGGTTTGAGTTTTAGCTAAGCATTTCTATAAACAGCCGCTAGAGATATTTTTAAATTTGTAAGGACATCGAGGAATTGAGTTATCACAGAATTTTCCTTTTGTTCAGGTCTCTGATTGTCATTTCTCTGTGTTAAAACACAACTGAAACTGCATTCATCGATTTCTATTTTAAAAATAAATTTTACACATTTAAAGACAATACAAAACATAAACTTATAATTTTCTATTGGCTATTAAAAAGTAAATTATATACACAGATATTTTTATACACATACACCTTTGATAAAGTTATATCTTATTTGTATTTTTTCACACATACATAGACATTTATCTTACTAAAGAAATCCTAGGAAAATTGCCACCTAAAATATATTTTGACTTTACGTTGTGATAAAAATATAAAATCGCACAGAATTATATTATGATCACTTATTATTATTATGATCATTCTAATAAATTTCTCATTAGGAAAATTTACTTTTTGAAAATTTATAATCTCCAACTTTTTAGTAACATACACGTCCATGTAATCGTACATACATTTATTAAATCATCTTACAGAAACCAACAACAAAACTAAGGAATAAACATACACATAAAAAAATTTAATCGAAGCTATTTTATTTTGTTTATTCCTTCATTCATTATACACACGCGTATAGAAAAAATATATCGAGCGAGAAATGAGCAATCGAGCAACTAGACCAAAATAGGGTTTGAGTTTTAGCTAAACATTTCTATAAACAACCACTAGAGATATTTTTCCATTTGTAACGACATCGTGAATTTGATTTAACAATGAATTTTCCTTCCGTTTAGGTCTCTGATTATGATTTATTTCTCTGTGCTACTAGGTGCTACAAATTTTGAGCTCACTGATGCCACATCATTATGTTCCCATTCCACGGGTGATTAAAAGAAGTCTAGCAACCGTGCCTCTTGTTACTAATGATAAAACCGCTATCTTAGTGAACAAATTAAATTCAACATGCTCATCTGCATATGACTGTATTTCTACACTGCTAATAAAAAAATTGGGCCACATAGTTATTCCTTTGTATAACCAAGTATGTATATTAACAAATGCCTCGAAGAAGGTAATTTTCCAGATTTTCAAAAAATTGCTCGTGTCACGCCTACCTTCAAAACTGATGATTCCTGCTTCCTTAACAATTACCGTCCAATCTCTATCTTACCGGTATTTTCTAAGATTTTTGAACGAATAATCCACTCTGTTCTAGTAGAGCATTTAAACTTTAACAACCTAGTTAACATCAATCAGTATGGCTTCACTACAAAATTTGGAATTTCCGGTAGGGCAATACAATTAATAAACAGCTACCTAAATAACAGACAGCAATGTGTTCGACTGGGTAACTTCGAATCATGCAAAGTAAAAATTACAACAGGTGTTCCCCAAGGATCAATTTTAGGTCCGATCCTATTTTTAATATATATAAATGATATCTTTGACTTCTTTGAATATATATAAATGACATCTTTGACTTCTTTGAATATATATAAATGATATCTCAAGGGGAAAATTCAAATATTTGCGGATGATGCAGCCATAATATATAGTTCAACAACTCATCATCAATTAAAAAATAATATGGAGGAAGACATAGTTACTATAACTAACTAGCTGGGAGCAAACAAATTTGCTCTAAATGTTAGTAAACCTAACTTTATTATCTTCTACTTAAAACATAAACTGGGGCATATATTTGATGAAATAACATACAACAACGAAACCATTAAACGAGTAGATTGTGCGAGATACCTTGGGTTGGAAATAAATTCTCAGCTGAACTGGAGTCATCACATAAATGAAATTAAGCAAAGAATATCTCCGATAATAGGTGTATTGCGGCGAGTCGGTCGTTTTATTCCAAGTGCCCTGAGATACAGCGTGTATTACAGCTTTATACACTCCCATTTAACACATCTTATTCAAATATGGGGATCATCAAGTGATATTTACCTTAATGACCTTCAAATCTTTCAAAATAAAGGATTAAAAGCTATTAACAATTTACCGTTACCGACTCCAAGTGTACTACTTTATAACGAAAAAATTCTTCCCCTAACATCGTTAGTCGAGTACCAATATATTATTACGATCTTTAAAATCAGACACGGTCTCATGAAATATAATGTTGAGTTATCTACCAACATTTCTGTGACGTGCAAATTAACCCGTGCTTCACTTAATTATCGTCTTCCTAACTATAAATACAAAACCACTCAAAACAGTATATTTTACAAAGGGATCATCTTATTTAATAACTTAATAGACAGTATGAAAGATGACAAAATTTCAATACTCAAATCTTATTTAAGAACGTTTCTATACAAGAAATATGTTGAATTTTATAATCAGTCACACGATTAAATTAATTATATGTTTATTAAACGTCTAAACTAAATTGCTTTGAGGTCTGCTTAACTTACTTATTGTTACTTAATTTTTTTTTTTTACTATTTCCATTGATGTTTGAAATAAATAAAAATCATATGTAGAATAATATTTTCCGATGTAAAAAATTTTTGTAAAAAATTTTTTTTTTCGTAAATAAATTAAAAAAAAATGACAGGAATCAAAAAGATATATCTTTACATTGAAACGAAGTGATAGATTAACACCATATTCAAAAGAAAATTTTGTTTCTTTTGAAAAAAATACCTTGGAAAAATACCTCGATATCAGAATATCAAATTTATAAGTCTTAGAGAAACAAATAATGTAACAATTTTAATATCAAATTTATACTAAACGATGTAGTTAAATTAATAACTCACTGAAAATGATTGTTTCATTTTCTAGTAAACAAAAGCAACATTAGTTATATTGGTTATTTCATTCTAGCGAAAAAGATAAACATTTTCATCGAGATAATAATTTATCTGTAGATCAGTTTTACCCCACACACACATACCAGCCACTAATGTCGTTGGTAAATTTGCCCCGTAGTGCACATTCCTAGCATTAGTTGGAATTGAATTTTGAAATCTAATCCCATTGGTCAAAAATGAACATAATGTACTTAGAGTTGGATCTTTGTAAAAGTAAGTTTTGTGTATGTGACGATTGCCGTAACTAATGGCAATTGGCATATACACAGAACTTACTGTTACACAGATCCAACTTTAAGCACATGATGCCCATTTTTGAGAAAAGGTATGATTTCAAAATTCAATTCCAATTAATGCTATGAATGTGACACGGCGGGACAGATTTAGGTCAGAGTGTGTCAAATATTTGAACGATATTAGTGGCCGATGTGTGTCTAGGGTAAAGCTGACTATAGATAAATTATTATCTCGCTGAAAAAGTTTATTTTTTTCCCGAGAACGAAATAACTAATATATTTCGTTGCTTTTATTTACTAGAGATGAAACAATCATTTTCAGTAAGTTATTAATTTAACTACACCGCTTAGTATAAATTTGATATTATAATTGTTACATTATTGGTTTCTCTTGCGTTTTTTTATTAATTTGTTATCAAGATTCTATTTAATTTATTTTTAAATGTGATCATATGTTTAGATTTGAAGAATAGCGTTTTATACAATAGCCGTTTTCGGAAATTAACCCATGGTAACTTTTGGGTAGTTTTAATTTTTTAAATGTTGGTAACAAAGTTACTCAAGTTACCCTTGGTGTATTTTCTTGACACGATTTCAACAACAATTCCATAATTTGCTAAAGCAAAACTTGGTAAAACTAAAGCAATCAAAAATTTTGCTTAAGCTGAAGATAAAGGGGAAATGCTTTGGCTGAATATCCACTAGACGTCAAAATATATTTTCTTCATCCATATATGATATATGATTCTATATCCATATACTATTCTACCTGCAGTTTTAATCGCCACCACCAGGACAGTTTTATTGAATACTTTTATTTTTAAATGTTGGCAATAAAAATATAAGTGATTTTTGTTATTTTGACATTGCATTTTCTAAACAAGACGAGAAATTAGTTCCGATTTCTAATAATATTAAATAATGTTTTAGCACATTACTATTTAATTGAATTTATTTAGCTGCCTTTTTTCGTTATTTTGAAATTCAAAATGTAATTGTTACCAACTAATAAAAATAAATTATAAAAATATTTGGTTGTTACTTTGAGCACAATAGCCGTTTTCGGAAATAGCCCATGGCCCTTTTGGGTAACTTGCAGACTATAAATTACCAAATCTATTTCCGAACATGTAGAGTAACTTTAGGGTAATTTAGTTTTTGTTGTTTTTTGTTTATGGCTTTGTATTAAATTAGAAGTATCAGAAAAATTGAATTACAAACTTTTAAAGTACAAATTGTACAAAAAGAAGCGACAAAAATCTATCTACCAAAAATACGCCATTGAATTTTACTGACTATAAATATTCACCCGCAAAATGTAATCTTACTTTATGTATAGCCAGGATAGCTTGAGTAACTTTTGTTACCAACATTAAAAAAATTAAAATTACCCAAAAGGTATCATGGGCTATTTCCTAAAATGGCTAATATTTATTCCTATTCAGAATGGGAATTGCTTGCACCAAAACAAGACCACAAAAAAGTTTACATTTCGCGCAAGAATATTTTTATTCAGCAAAATCCAATCGCATATTTTTGGCAGATACAAATGGCAGATACAGGTTGTCGGCTATTTTCGAAAACACCTATAGGGCTTTCGATTGACATGAATAAACAAAATCAACTGAAGCGAATTGAGCGATTTGCACCTCTTCACTTCAGTTAAAAAATTGAGCTACTGAATTAACTGAAGATATTTTGTGCGTGAAGTTAATTCAGATAGGTTGTTTTTGTTGTATTTTTGACATTTAAATTTACATGGTAGTATACTATTTATAAAACTATTTTACATTTATTTTTAGTTGCACTATAATCAACCAAAGCCAAATTTAAAATTATTCATGTTGACATTTATCTGAAGTGAAAAGGTGCGAATCGAACACCCAATTCACTTCAGTAGCTCAATTAAGTGAATAGTAACTCAATTATCTGAATAGTAACTCAATTGCAATTCTGTTTATTCAGGTCAATCGAAAGCCCTTCTAATGTAGTTACAGTAGCCGTTTTCGTAAATTAACCCATGGTAAATTTTGGGTAACTTGCTAACAAAAAATTATCCGGTCTATTCACGAACATGTAGAGTAACTTTAGAGTAATTTACTTTTTGTTTCTGACTTTGTGTTAAATTAGAAGTATCAGAAAAATTAAATTACAAACTTTTAAAGTACAAATTGTACAAAAAGAAGCAACAAAAATGTCGCATCTGCCAAAAATACGCCTTTGAATTTTGCTGAATAAAAATATTCTTGTGCGAAATGTAAACTTACTTTTTGTATAAACTTGGGTAACTTTATCACCAACATTAAACAAATTAAAATTACCCAAAAGTTACCATGGGTTAATTTCCGAAAACAGCTATAATGTATCACGGTTGGTTCATTTAAAGAATAAATAACTAAACATAAAGAATGTGCTTCATTTGTTTTTACTCTTGTAGAAATCATGTTGTGACAGTTCAGAAGTAGGTACTTGGGAGTAATTTGCCGAGTCGAACCTACCTAATAGAAAAACTCCATATTTGCATACACAATCCCTGGCTCTCTATCTGCACTTTTCTGAGCTAGCTTTCATAAATTTTACAATATACAATTAAAATATTTGAGAGTTAATAACAAGATATTAAAGAAAAAACTAAGCAGGAGTTTTCCATAATAGCTTTTGAATATCAAAAACCTACAGGAAAATATAACACGGATGCTTATCGAACCTGCACAATTTACCCTTCCTTTAGTAAAAAAAACACAAGTGGATAAAATGTTCATCCGACAAAGTAGGTCGAACATCATACGGCTAAACATTCGGCATTTTTATTGCTTGCTTAGGTTCGTTTAGGAAGCGTCGAGACAGACTACTTAGTTCTCCGAAACGATTACCAGTAAGTAATAAATTACGGCTTCAACCGACTTAGTTTTTTTCAAAATTACCAGTTTAACAGTGACGGTGAATTAGATAAATTATTTCGTTGATCTCAATTAAGAAACGAGTTTAAAATAAAATATAATTTATTAAAGAAATGACAGACTTACCCGCCATCAGTTGTGCCGAATTCTTCTAATAAATCAGTAAGGGCATCACGAAATTCTATCATACCTTGGGCTGGAATAGCTATCTGCGATCTAGGCCCTCCTCTAGTTATAGTTTGTGAGACCTAAATTTGTTTTTTTGTGTGTTTAGAAAATGATTTTTGGTAAATATTTGATACATAAATCAAAATTTAATTAATAATTTTATTTAATTTACACGTAAAAATCGTCCACGAGCATTTTCTTTTAAATCCAAATAATATCGACGATTATCTTTAATCATCATAGCTGATTTCAATTTACCATCTTCCGGTACATTTTCGGGATTTGGCGGGCCTAAGGATGAATAAAAATCACTGAATGTTGACAGATGATCTCTAAACTCAGCCGCAGTTGATAATGCTAAAAATATTTGGCTACGACGACCATCAGCTCCAATCTGAACGAATAATTAAAATACAATTTTAAGCTGAATCAGGTGATGCCAGCAACAACTACTATACTTACTTCGGCCACCTTAATAAATCGCCCCCTTCGATTTTGTTTAACATCCAGATAGAATCGTTTCGATTGTACCTGTAGCATTTTAGTAGCTAATTCTTGCTCGGTTTGTTGGCTCTGTTGGCCTGAATAAATACATAACATAAATAAAATCTTACTCAAAATCGTTCCCAACCTTACCTTTACCTGCATCGAAATCTCCACCTCCCCCGTCCATACCATGCACATGATATTCTAAATTAAGGAAAATAAAAACATATAAAAAGGTTCATTGGCTTTTTTAAAATTATTGATTTCCACCCCCGCCTCTCCAACTCAAAAAAGGAAAATAAATTGAGTGTGAAAATGATAAAAATGTTTTATGACCTTGAATTTATACCTAGTGAGGACAGAATTTCCACATTTCTAGTGTAATCATTTATTTTTTATTTCACTAATCAATACACACAATTATATCGTTCAAGGATTAAACATTATTACAAGCAGCACAACAACTTATGTATATGTCTGTTCATGCCAAGTCAATTGAAAATGGCTAGGACACGTTGAACTCTATTGACCTATTGTATTGTATTCTATTTTACCTTGATTGGCCGCAATTTAAATAGTGTTATATGTTCATAAAATTCAATTTAATGAGACTTTATCCGCGAAATGTTTATTTACACAATTTTCATGATTTAAGTTAATTAAATATAAATATGTATTAATTCACCTAGAATCGCCACGGATCACGATAACGAAACACAAAAATAAAATCCTGAATTATATGTGCTGAATTTCACAATTTAGACAACGGTAAAATTAATTTATTCAAATTTTATTAAATTAAAAAAAAATTACGGCCATCTTAAAAAATTGATCTGACATTTAAAAATCGAAGAAATTTCATTGTATCTATCACATTCTAACACACGGAGAAAAAATTATATGGTTGGCCTTCAGCGAATTTTTTATTCTCGACTATAGAAATTTTTTTCGTAAATTCATATTTGAATAAGGTGATTTTATTCCAAATCGAATGTTAATAATTAAATTTTTTAATTATTATTTAAAACATACTTTGACCGGAAACTCCTTCGTCGCCGCTTCCAATATCGGACATTGCACTGCACCAACCAAACCTAACCACACACAACACTAAATCACTTCGTATAACGAAATTATTTTTTTAATATTTTTTTTCGTTCTTTCTTTTCTTTATTGCATCTGTATGTAATTGTAAACACATACGATTTGAATTAAAAGAAATGAAATGAGAATAAACTCGATATACGCATGGAAGAAAGAGTATGGTATACAAAATTTATATAATACAGTGATACACAAAATTATTGTACCAAATTTATTATGCTGCAAGTAGGATACATCAGCCGTTTTCAGAAATTAACGATGGCAACTTTTGGGTAACTTGCTGACAATAAATTATCAAATCTATTTCCGAACATGTAGAGTAACTTTAGGGTAATTTAGTTCTTGTTGTTTTCTGTTTCTGGCTTTGTATTAAATTAGAAGTATTAGAAAAATTAAAATACAAACTTTTAAAGTTCAAATTGTACAAAAGGAAGCAACAAAAATGTCGTATCTGCCAAAAATACGCCACGGAATTTTGCTGAATAAAAATATTCATGCGCGTAATTTAATTTTACTTTTTGTATAGACAGGGTAAGTTGAGTAACTTTGTTACAAACGTTGAAAAAATCAAAATTACCCAAAAGTTACCATGGGTTAATTTCCGAATCATCATCATCAGCCTTCATGTAAATCCCGTCTAATTTTTTCAGAAGAGTTCGGATGTCAGCATGTTTAGAAGATTGTAAACCGCGTATGAAAATCGAACATTTAAACTGATTATCGTTTATAGATCCTTTGTGGTTTGAAGACACTTATACTGTATATTGAACAACGATTCTTCAAAAGCATTGTTCAATTTCTTCACCACCTCAGTGAATGAATAATCTTGCGGAGATTTCGGGAGGAGCATGTCATTGAATTTGTCATGAGTGTTTGCGTTCAACTTGTGTTTGCAAATGAATTTTTCCCGCATCATCGAGTGTTCCTCATTTGGATCGTAATGAAAAACCTGGATGCTATTAGCAAGGCTTTCCATTCGTTGTTCACCATTTGGTAGGTTTACAAATGCACCAAGTTTTTCTGTTAACTCTAATATTTCCGCCATCGTTGCGAAATTTTTTTATTTTGTTTTTTATTGTAAATAAACTTATTTTCCCGATTTATTTTGTGATAAATAGCCACTTCGATTATAGGTTAACAAGTTTGTTAAAACATCTTAGGGTTTAGATTTAGAAGTTTTCGTAGCAAAATGCATTCCGAATCCTAACAAAGCTCCCCGGAACCCTACTACAGCCAAACCAACTATGGCACAAGAAACATAAGATTTTTCAGCCGGAATCACATTATTCCAGCCGGAACCTTATAAAGCTATCCGGAACCATGACAGTTGGCGGTTTACACAATGACCGCAATGTTCTTAAATGGTTGTTGTGAAACATATAAAGTTTCAGGCGAGACCACAACAAGATCAGCCGAAACCATATAAAGCCAGCCAGAACCATACTCTCTAGAACCAAACCAATTATGTCACAAGAAGCAAATGTATGTTGAATCGTTGTGCACTATATGATTGTCGAGCCGGAACCATATAATGCGACCCAGAATCATAAAAATCCAGCCGAAACAAATGTTTACAAGAATAATTTTTGCGCTTGTACCCACGGCCACAGTACAATTTGGATCATAGTGCAACATATGAGGTTTCAGCCGGTACGATGAAAACGTTATCCACTATAATGCCAACCCAACTAGAACCAGCAAGGCCAGCCACAACCATATGAAATCGGAGTAAACTACTCGGAGCAATGCCATAGCTGGTTTGGCTGTAGAGGATACGGTTCCGGCTGGATTTATATGGTTTAGGATGCTATTGTATTCGCCTGACCTTGTTATGATTCCGGCTGAAAGCTTATGTGTTTCATTTAAGTACATTGTGCAAACTTAAATGCTGAGGCTGATAATACTCTGGTTCCACCCAACTAGCATCATACATCTAATTAGTTGTTGACAACCAATTGTTGGAAGTTACAGAGTTGTCACAACCAGTAATTGTGTCTGAATTGGTTGTCAGATTTGGCAAAAATGTTGATGGAAGATTATAGTTGTCAAGTGATTGTTCCATGTAATATCCACAACTGATTCGTCGCCACAACCAATTGGCTTGTAAAATTGGTTCGGGAGTACATGTGCCAACTAATTTAGTTATCATTTAAGAACAAGTATTAATTGGTTTGCAAAGTTGGTTGGAGCATGCATGTGACAATTAATTTGATCACCAATGGAGAACCAAAGCAAATAGTTTATGGGATTAGTTGCGAAATAGTTCTCACAACAAGTTACAATCACCATTTGATATCGGCTATTAATAGTTCACAATAAAAGTTGTGAAATAACCTTCAGACTCGTTTTGGGAACCAATCAGTTGTGCTTTTGTTTGTTCATTGTACAGTAGATGTGAAAATTGATTTTGCGAACTACATAAGTAGCCATTTTATTTATATGTCAAAGTCATATTTGGTTAAATGCCAATTAAAAATAAATTAGTAATTCACAATCACAATGTTTTCGCCAAAAATTAATATTTCCAAATGGAAAAAATATAAAAAAGTGGTACTTATAGACGACTGCTAATTAAGAACAGGTTGAAATTCAAAATTTCCAATATGGAAATGGTTCCTAGTGAAGACATGCCCTCTCCTAGTAACCATAACGATAGTTTAATTGGATCTAGCAGCTTGAACGACAACAACAATAGAAATTATAAAAATTTGGAAATCGAAAGTTATTATGAAGGTTTTGAAAATCTTTCTGATGATACTGAAAAAGAAATTGAAAAACTTGATAATGATGCATATTTCCAAAAGGAGTTAAGAATTTGGGCTACAACCTACAACATAAGGCATACGGCAATCAATGCGTTACTAATAATTTTAAAGAAACGGGCAGGGACATGTTTGCCACACGATGCAAGGAGTTTACTGAAAACACCAAAAAAAGTAACACTAACCTCTATTGGTCAAGGTGTTTATTGGCACCAAGGCCTTGAAGTTTGTCTGCAGTATTCTCTTCATGATATTACCAAACCTTTAACTATTTCGTTAAATTTTAATATCGATGGGTTACCTATTTACAAAAGCTCCAAAGATGAATTTTGGCCGATATTATTTAACATTTATGAGTTGCCGACCATCAAACCGTGTAGGGAAACCTCAGTCTGCAGAAGATTTCTTAAGGTAATATAATCCAATTTTCCGGTCAAAACTTTTCTTTTTGACTTTTCTATTTGGTTCGTTTTAGATTAATATTCCATTATTTTCTATTTATATAGGCCATTTGTAAATGAGTTAAATGTTTTATTGAAGACTGGTGTTGAAATAAACGGATATCAGGTTAACATTAAGATCAGATGTTTTGTTTGTGATTCACCGGCGAGAGCGTTTCTAAAGGGTGTTGTTAATTTTAACGGTAGGCATGGATGCCTTAAATGTGTTGTAGTTGGAGAATGGAGTCATGATAACAAAACCATGTCGTTTCCACATATTGCACTACCAGATAGAACAGATGCAGAATTTAGAAATAGAACTTATAATAGCCATCATAAATCAATTTCACCACTTGAAGATCTACCTATTGATATGATCAAAGATATCATTGTTGCAGAAGAGTTACATTTAATCCATCTAGGTTATATGAAAAGATGTTTATTTGGGTGGCGAGATGGTACGTTTAAAAATTATAAAGGGAAGTGGACTGCTTTGGAAATCTTATCAATATCAAAATATTTATGGTCATGTAAAATGCCAAAGGAGTTACATCGGGCTGTTATAGGTCTTGATTATCTATCAAATTGGAAAGGT
Organism: Nephrotoma guestfalica; assembly: GCA_963691935.1. Lineage (NCBI taxonomy): Eukaryota > Metazoa > Arthropoda > Insecta > Diptera > Tipulidae > Nephrotoma > Nephrotoma guestfalica. The sequence goes on along the minus strand of OY829916.1, from coordinate 706,220 downwards.
TTGGAATTTCGCACATTTTTTCAATATATTTCCATTGGTGTACTGCAAGATTATTTAGAATACGAGTTGTATGAACATTTTTTGTTGATATTTTGCTCCATTACAATTTGCTCAAGTAACGTTTATTCACATCTACTCGATACCGCTAAAGATATGATTAACAGTTTTGTTGAAATGTACATTAGTATTTACGGCACAGGATCTGTAACCAGTAATATACACAATTTATCTCACGTAGTCGAGGAAGTTAAACGATTTGGTATATTATCAACTATGAAAGCTTACCCATTTGAGAATAAACTGTACCATATCAAAAGAATGTTACGTCATGGAAAATATCCAATAGCACAGACAGCAAAACGTTTGACGGAGATTAGTAAATTGTCATTGATCACAAAGGAATTAAAAAATACCCAATTTATTTAGGAGAGAATCAAGGTGACAACGTTCCTAAATCAGGAATAAATGAAAGATTTTTTGATAAAGTAGAAATCGAAGATGGACTATATTTAAGTAATGATGTACACAACAAATGGTTTTTAACAAAAAACAACGAAATTGTTGGGATACAAAATTTAATCAAGAAACCTTCAGAAATGGTATTGATTTATGGATTTGCACTGCAAAAATTGCATAATGTATTTGAAGAGCCAATTCGTTCATCATATATAAACATTTATAAATCCAACTTGGCGAAAACAAAAGAAGCAAAATTGTATTCCATAAGCGATTTAAAGTGCAAATTAGTCATGATTCCATACAACCAGAACCAATTTATATTTATCCCTCTAATACATACCTTGGATTTATGTAACAGGATAAATAAAAAACATAAAACTAAATAATTAGTAATTTTTGAAAATAGTATTCTTTATTTCTTATATTTTTATTCAGATAAAGCAACAAAAATACACCTTCCTGGTTTTATTACAAAATAAAAATAATAATTATATGTTCACAATTTATTATATGAAATTTATTTCACAGCCGAACTTAAGAACGGTTTCTTAATCATTTTTAATCAATTTTTTAATACCATTGCCCACCTACCGATTAACCAATTTCATATTATCATTAGCATCACAAATGTCTTCCTGAGTTAATGCACCTTTACAATTTTCGTAATTCTGTGCTAGATTCTCTTCTATGTTACAATCAATTATCGAAATACGTTTGGCAACTTTACTTCTACATAATAAAAAGAAAATATATTAATTATAGTTATCAACTTAAGCAACATTAAAACATTAAAATAACAATATTTAGTCAAAATAGGTACATGTAGAAAAATCCTACTCACTTCATAGTATTTTCGCTACCACTTATTTTAGATAATTTTTCATCCAACCGACGTTTACTATTTTTACAAACGGCTTTAAAAAATTTTTGATTTTCATCATATGTGTATGTTGAGTCAGCTAGCAAAACAGCTTTGAAAAAACATTGCTGAACGTTCTCAAACATAATTAAGGCGGGTTTTTCCTTTCCACTACATTTTGTCCATTGACAAAATTGCATCACTTCACGTGTAATGTAGTGATCGATCACCTTGTACGAAACTTCCCATCCATTTCGTTTGCCACTTGTTCCACAGATTTTAGTGAGGTGTGATGTCTACATAAACAAATTAAAAAAATTGAATATAAGAAAATTTAATACATCTATAGATATATAAATATGTATATATATATATATATATATATATATATATATATATATATATATATATATGTATATATATATATATATATATATATATATATATATATGTATATATATATATATATATATATATATATATATATATATATATATATATATATATATATATATATATATATATATATATATATATATATATATATATATATATATATATATGTATATATATATAAATAATTACCAATTTAGTCAGAAACGAAGCATCGTTTAATTTTTTCTCGCATTCTCTTAATTCCTCAATTGTCGAAATTGGACTAAATGTAAATATTTCTTCTTCAAGTTGACGTTTTGGATTAATACCAGTCGATAGCAGCCTTATGATTTCGGAATGTTGTGTTATTAAGGTGGTCATGCTGTTAAAGATGTGGGTTTGCGATTTTTTTTAAATATCTATTTCATTTAAAATTTTGGATTGATTAATCTCAATTTGACTGATGGAAATGCCCAGCACACGTTCAGTTTCCTCCTCGTATTGATCATCCTCCACATATTGAACATTGTCTTCTTCATAAATGGTAACCATTTCCCCATCCTCGTTAACTTCGCTGATGTTAAAAATATTCGATTTTTTTTGGGTTGAAATGGGGCTTAAGAATGACTCGGGCAAAATTGCAGTTGAGTGCTGTGTTTGTTGTGGTAGATTTGACTTTGTTTGTCGTTGATTTAATGTTCGAACTAGTTGTTTCACTGGCGTTATTTGTGGCTTGTTGAGTTTCGGAGGAACTTTTGTTGCAGTGGATGCATTGTACTGAGGTTGTAGTGTTTTAAAGTCTTCACTTGAACCATCGTTTTGAAACCTTTCAATTTGCTGGTTGAAATTTAATGATGATGTTGTTCGCACTGGATGCATTCTTTTGATAGCTCGAAGGGTTTTTTGATTTTCTTCGTCTTCAGTGTCAGAGTAACCTGACAAATTCTTTTCTAGGGCCACACCTTCTTGAAATGATTCAAGATTACGATTAATAATTTTACACGGTGTCTGGGTCCATGTTCTTACATCTGGAACACTATGCGCGTTCCTACGCAATTTGTCAACATTTTTGGTGTTTGGCCAGTATAACGTCTTCTGCTTTCCCTTTTCCAAAACCCAATTAATTGGAACCGTGCTTATCAAAGACGCACCATGCTCCAAAGTCTCTACCAAAATATGCGACATTTTTCTATACAAAATATTAAAGTCATTAGAAATAAATTTTGATTTCTCAAACGCATTTCCAAACATTAGTTGTTAATCAGTTCGCAATGATCAATAAAATGCGTGAAAAGTTGTTTAAAGAACCGTTTCAAATATATTTGTTTGATTTGGTTCGCACATACCCATAGCAAAAAAATAAGTACCAGGCCAATTTTATAAAATCCTGTTGTAAATAAGTTCGCATTCACAACAAATAAAAGTATAAAATTAGTTTTTCCGATTTGACAAACACTTTTTATGCGTAGGGCGCGTGTATGACATAAATTATCAATGACTTTGCACTATCCATAATTTGGTTGTGTTTTTAAGACAAAATGAGTACACTAATTTCTCAAAAAAAGTTAAACTAGATTGATATTTTTAGGTAACTTAAAGAAATACTAACACTAACCAAGTTAATTTATATTTTTTAACGACATTACTTGTACTTAATCACAAACACTTTTTAATAAAAAAAATTTCAACAAAAACAACTTTCACCTTCGTACTATGTAATAGAAATGAAAAAAATTTCATGTTCGTAATAAGAGAAATGACAAAAATTGAGATTAAAATCAAGACCAATATACTTAAAAGCCATTTTCATTATAAATGAGATTGTGTTGGTAAATCGAATAAGAAATTGAACAAAATTGCATGGGAACATTTTGTGTTTGTAATAAAATTTTAATATCTTCTAATAAATTGGTAAATTAGATTGTATAATAATGTAATTTTGACAAAATTTTCAAATTTCCAGATAAAATAGAAAAATTTGGTAAGTGAGTCGAAACGGTTTCGAAATTACTTCAAAATTACCCAAGATACTGGAAACTAAAAACTGCTATCCTTACCCGGGTAAATATTGACAATGTGAAGGTTGATAAGTTGGAAATAATAATGCAACAAAACAATTACCTTTTGTAAACTTTTTTTTATTAAACATCAAATAAGAAAGTACACTTTTTTGCCATGATGATACGTGCAAACACGTGATTATAAAATTTTTTCGAATGAAACATAGTATACCTATACGAGTACAAAATAAAACAAAATCGTTTAATTCACCAAAAGCTCGAGTTAATGTACATACAATTTGTGTATCACTGATTTTACTAGACATTGAGGATTTATTACAAACAAAAACAATTACACATGTATTATTTATAATTTATGTGGCGCTCGCATTTTATACGTATTACCTACACCAACTCATATAATTTTATTTTCTATATATAGAAATGGCTTTATATAAATTGGTATTGGTACCACAATTTATTAAATTTCAGTTTCGTTATATCTGTTGTGAACACCACCACTTCCCAAATATTTCTTATTCGAATTGCTCTCGAATAGTTGTCGTATTGCGGTACAACTACTCACCAATGTCACATCAAATATGTTTCGCTATCAGTTGTGAACACCACCACTTGACATGAATTTGTTGTTCCGCTTCATCTCGAACGGTTTCCACATTTCTGCACAACTTACGCCATATTTATAAAAAAAATATGCGACACCATTTTGAAAAAAACTCGTATTAGTGTAATTTGCAGGTTATTGACATTTTAGCTCGTATTAATTTCGTTTTTAATTTTTTTTAAATTACACTTTTTGTTAAATAACATAGATCGAAGCAGTATTTTTCGAAGTAAAAATCCCTATTTAACAGTAAAAATAATAATTCCCATAATTTTTCGCGAATATGCTTATTTCGACCAAATTAAATTAAAATTTATTTATTCAGATATTCATATAAATATTATTTACTTCATTTTACATTACTAAACCATGTTCATACGTTCATAGCTTCTTCGGTTGTAAAACCTATTGTTTCAATCTTAATACAACTACATAATACCGTAATCGGTTGGGATAGTTTATACAAATTTCATTTTGTTTGTGAAAATGTTGTAGACTATGTCGTGTAACTCCATTTCAAAATTAATAGTCCTGGTTGTGAATTTGATGTGTACGAGCTGTGACAACCCTCTCAAAGCGTTGTAACGAATTTTAGACAACTGTTTCACCACCATTTCACACCATATTCAAAAGTTGTGCGCCACAACGACAACTGAACAGTGCGTTGCTACAACGTTGTGATAACCCATTATTTTCGCCAAATTGGTTGTGCCAACCGTGTGGAAGTAATGTGATCTATGGTTCGTAACATCTATAAAGCCATAAAATTGGTTGCGAAAACCATGTGGGACTCGTTTCACAACACAAAATGCTACTTGGGCAGCTGGTTTTAAATGGTTCTGGCTGTCTTAATATTGGTTCCGGCTGAAAATGATATATGCACAATGATGTACAGTGCATTGTGCTACTTGTGCCATAATTTGTTTGGTTACGGCTTGGTTTATAAGGTTCCAGCTCAAAATATAAGGTTCTGACTGGAATTATAAGGTTCCGTCTGAAAAATAATATAGTGCACAATGATGCACAATACATTGTTTTTCATAGTTGGTTTGGCTTTAGAGGGTATGGTTCCCTCTGCTATATTATAATAATTCCGGCTGACCTTGTTATGGTTCCACCTGTAAGCTTTTATGTTACACAACCATCTAAGTGAATTGTGCAAACGCTTAATGGTTCCGGCTGATAAAACTGTGGTTCCGGCTGGCTTAATATTTATTCCAGCTAAAAATCACATAGTGCACAATGCATTGTGTTACTTGTGCCATAGTTGGTTTGGGTGGCTGGAATTATAAGCCTGAAAAATAATATAGTGCACAACACATTATGCTTCTTGTGTCATAGTTTGTTTGGCTTTAGAGAGTATTGTTTCTACTGCTAATATTATAGTAGTTCTGGCTAACTTTATTATGGCTCCGGCTGTAAGCTTATGTGTTTCACAACCCTCTAAGTGAATTGTGCAAACGCTTAATGGTTCCAATATTTATTTATTATTGGAATCTAGATTTCGAAATTAATTTCTTCTTCAGTTCCTTTTTATTGAGCAGTACATAAAATTAAAAAATAAATTCATTAATAAATAACCTAGATTTAATAAATAAAATTAAACATATAAAGATACCGAGTAACGCAAAATTAGCATCTTTTGACATCATTAACATGTACACGAATATACCAATAGACATTAGAATAAATATAACAAAGAACTTACTATCCAAAAATGGAATCAAATCAACAGACACACTAACGAGGTAATCAATATCATTACTGAATTCACAATACAAAATTATTTACTCACAACAATGACTACTACCTCTTGCAGGCCGAAGGACTACCAATGAGCAGCCCGTTGTCAGGGCATGAATGCATCCAACAATCATTTCGAGGTATGCAGGTACATAGACGACATCATTTTATTATTCAAAACCAACAGGCAAGAGACAAATTACACCAATACATAAACAACATGGGTTACCAACATAAAATTCACGTTAGAAACAGAAAAAGACAATAAAATCAATTTCCCACGATAGGCAATGACAACCATAAACACGCCTTCAAAATATACAGAAAAATCACTGAAACAGATCACACAATCCCCAATGACTCACACCATCCATACCAGCGCAAAATATCAGCATATAACCACATGATCAAAAGATTAAACAATGTACCAGTGAACACCGAAGATTATAACGAAGAATTAAACACTATAAAATACATTAGAATTAATAACAAACACAAAGTAAAAACACAACTACAAAACATGACAACATTAACAGGAACCGATAGAACTATTCCAAAATATGTGAGTGTAGACTTTAACAAAACAACTCATAAAGCTATACAAAAAATCTTCAATAAACTCGGATATAAAATAGCAGTTAGAAATAACAACAGAATACAACAAACACTTAAAAGCAAGCTACCTAGACAATCCTTAGACACAGGTGTGTACAAACTATCATGCAACGACAGCAACAAATTTTACATAGGAGAAACAGGAAGATCATTTCTAACACGATTTAAGGAATATGTAAACAGATCCAAAATCGAACTATGCACAACACATCAAAACAGAAAAACATAAATTCACAGACTTTGACCACAACTTAACAATATTGAATAA
>OY829916.1:608424-699076 GCA_963691935.1 Nephrotoma guestfalica | reverse complement strand
CACCGAGCTGGATACACCTACAGACTTTAGGAAGCTGGAAGGATTAGGCGATGGATGTAGAATCAGAAAAATATATTTATTAACCAATAAACTAAGGGGACATGGCATTAAGAACTATAAATTAATTTTAAACGGCTGGTGTTTGTTTGCCGGGATTGGAACCATACCGTCTCTTTATATAAAAACCACAGATCTGATCCCCACAGAAGAAATTTAAATATCCTAATACCAATGATATATTCAATTTAGAAAGCTTGTTAACGTTAACGTACAATTAATGCAATTATTTTTGAGTTCGTCTAAATCAGTCACTTGTTTTAATCCACTTGTTCCATTCGACCATGCAGCACTTCCCGACAACCAAAATACCGCCAATATCAAGGTAAGTATAAAATCGGCTAGCGGGATTTCGTTTTTTGATTTATACAGCTCATCCAGTAGTGCATAAAACGCAATAATAAAAGACACAGTACATCAAGGAAAGCACTCCAGTGGCCACAAAAAATTGAGCATCGGTTGATACATCTGCGGATATGTAGTTTGATGGTTCTGGTGGACTGGTCTCATTCACTTTTTGCATGCACACATAACGGCCAAACCGGAAAGGGTATGCGATCTCCGTTAAAGTCACACGGGAATAACACTGTGCCCCAAGTGTAACGGAAAATCCAACGGTAGTGCAAATGCACATATTTCCGAATATCTGTACACAAATAAATATGTAAAACAGTGATATATAAAGGTATGTCTCAATCACTAACTCACTATATTGTAAGATTCGCATAACCCCACGAGGCTCGTTAAAAGCAGCTAACGAATAATTCATCGCAAATTCGTCTTCTAAACTTGTCAATGTGCAAGTTATATTACTACACGCCACGCCTTCACTAATAGTTACCAAAGTCAATCAAATCACTCAATGTAACTATAAACAAATATTTTTTTTCGGAAAATATTTGACATTAATCACTCTTTATTTATATTGAATTAATTCTACAGTAATTTTATATTAAAAATAAAAACAAGCACGATGGCTACAACAACTTCGAATGCATTATTAGCGCAATATGCAGGATGACGTAATTAAAATTATGGTTACATGTATGTCGGATGTGAATGTTAAAAATCCAATAAACAAATGGTTCCGATTCTCCCAACACGAAAAGTATAGATAAAACACCTCATGGTGTCCACGAAGCAGGTTATTTTTAGTCCAACTTTAGAAAATCAATCTTTAAATTCAACTATCTTGGACGAAAATTTTCACTCGGTTATTCTTTTTAAGTGACAGCAAAAATGAAAAAAAATTAAACGCAATTTCTGTTATTCTTTTTATATTCATTATTCTCGGTATAGTCGATTGCATGTAAATCCTCTCTTTCGCTCTATTACGTTATTTTTTTATTCTTTTTATTCTATCTATAGTTCAGCCTTAAATCCCGCCCAATCTAATCCAGTATAGGAACCAAGCGCACATTTTAGTTGAAAAAAATATCCGATATAATTTTTTCCGTTTAAATCAAAATGTATGTATGCAGCCAAAACTGCTATACAAATTTTGTGCATGCAACCCACATAAAAACTGACTAAATTTAGACAAAATTTTATCAGTACGTACGGGGGTACATATAAACAAAAATCGTTGATATAAACAAAAAAATTTATTTTTAAATAATAAACGTTTTTTTTTGGTTAAATTTTTTTTTAAATTATTCGTTTGGGAATGGTTGGTATTACTAATATTATATTAATAATATTATTAAATTTATTTATTTAACTTAATAAATATAAACTAAACAAATTTAATTACAGTCGAGACAACGTGTTGGTAATCGCCAAAAAACGCGTTGATTGATTTAGTAGAAGAAAATTTTATTTTCATACAAGTTAGAATAATGTACATATTAATAATTTTAATTTCAAATAAATAATAACTCTACTTAAAGGAAAACACGCTACAGCACGAGGAGCCAGTGATAAAAAGGCGGTTTGGGGATCAATTGCCGAAGCATTAAACGCCATTGGGCCATTATTTAAAAATGCCGAACAATGGAAAGATGTATTTATATATTTGTATTGCGATTCTGTTGCCCGGCAATAAATAGAGATCCTCTTTCGGTATTTCTGCTTGACAGGTTGTCATCTATCACTGTTGGAGAATCTTCGTCGTAAATTTGATGGTTGACAAGTATATTATGTAAAATTACACAAGATGTAATAATATTTGTCACCATTTGCGGATCGTAACGTAATTTACGTTCCCCTAATAAACAGCTAAAATACGCAATTGCATAAAGTTAAGTTCTAATATAAAATATATGTTTTATTTACCGAAACCGATTCTTGAGCAAACCGATGCAACGTTCAACTTTACTGCGGATCTTACAATGCAATCAATTAGACTCTTTCTCTTGTGGCAACCTGGCGTTTTGGATGTTTGTCAGCAAAAAAGGCTGTAGTGGATATCCACTATCACCTGGAATGAATGAAAATTTAATTAATACATAAAAAAGTTATAAAGGGAACCACAATATTTATTTGTATTACCTAACAGCCATTCGTATTGCTCACCAGTCTCGTGCCGTAGTTGAAGAAAAGTGAAAGCTTGACTGCATGCCCAAACGTAGCTATCGTGAGTAGAACTGTAACGAACATTAGTTATTAATTTCATATATTAACTTTTAATGTATTTAAAGTAAATAAATATGGTATACTATACTAACCCACAATATCTAGCTTTGCAGTTTATAATTTCTAAATTATTGTTGCATATCTAAAAATATTAATAATTAATTATTATGTTATGACAATTATAATCATTTTTTTGTGAATCGACATCAAGCGTACATATAAAAATTGACAGCTCGGTGTAAAATTTAGTTTTCATTTAATAAATAGTTAATTAAAGTGGTTTTGGGTTTTCATTAAGTTAAAATAGTTTTATAGTGGTGTACGAACAATTTTATAATATTAAGAAGGTGGTGGACGCATATATATATAGTGTTTTAAGTGAATTATTATTTGGTGGCAACAACAACAAGTGTTTGTTTATATTTAAGCGGCGTGTTTTTAGACAGTAAATAAAGTCAGGTGTGGGCAAAAGGAGGGCTTCGGCCCTTGAAAGGGGCGATGTTTGAAAGCCCAAATAGATTCGCACCGTTGAGGATGTTGGGAAATAATACCCAACCCTCCAAAAGGAAAAAGATCGAAGAAATGCGAACAAAGAGATTAGGATTCGGTGGCGGTGCAGATATAATGGATTGCAATGGAGTAAACGAAAAATATCTAATAATCAAGCACGAGCAGGAGGGACAAAACCTGTCAAATTTTTCACCTTTTGGAATACAAAAAGCGCTAGATATGATAACCAAAGGTATCATTAAAACGCAACGTTCGAGAGCTGGAGAATTCTTGGTTCTGACAAAAAATCAGGCAGCGACGGATGCATTATTGAAGGCAACATCTCTGGGACAATTGGCCAAAATAAAAGTGACGGAACACCCCATATTAAACAGTTCCAAAGGTATCATTTTCTGCCACGACCTAAAAAGTTTAACTGAGGAGGAAATCAAAGAAGGGCTTAAGGACCAAGGCGTCATAGAGGTATACAAAATAAAGAAATGGGTGGAAAATAAATTAACGGACACAGCAGCAATTATCCTGACTTTTAATTCACCAGTATTACCGGAATATGTGAGGGCAGGCTTTATACAACTAAGCATTCGATTGTACATTCCAAATCCGTTGAAGTGCACCGAATGCCACAAATTTGGTCACACCAAAAAGAGATGCACAAGTGATCCTAAGTGCTATAAATGTAGTGAAGTAACACAACACAACCAGCCGTGCACTACACTAAAATGCATAAATTGTGGAGAGGCACACACCAGCAACAGTAAGGAATGTCGAGTATATAAACGAGAAGTAGAAATAGTGAAAATTAAAACTGTAGATAGATTAACATTTCCCGAGGCGAAAGCCAAATATTTTCGATTATATGCAAACACCACACCAGCTAACCAGACAACATATGCAGATACACTAAAAACATCCTTTAACCCACCAAACACACCACAAAAGCCGCAAAACAAAGAAAACCAACTAGAACAGACAAAACCACAATCATATCCAAAAACTATTTCAACTTCAAGGCAACAACAGGCACCATTAAACCAACCACAACAACAACAGCAACAAAAAGATCAAGCACAACAACAACAAAACCAACAACAGCCGCAACAACTAAAACAACTACTAGAAACGAACAAACTACAACAACAAATACAGCAAGTACAACGACAACAAGAAAGATTACAACACAACCGCAATCAAATCAACAAACAACTTGTAATACAGCAATGGACATAGAGAGAATAAAAAAAAAATGAAGCATGGCTAGCAATGAGACATTCTAATTTAACTCCAAAAGAATTAACACTATTTGGAAATAACCATGTAAGTATGATTGATGATGAATGAGGGAAGGAGGAGAGAGAACGCATTTGCATTTATAAATGCCCTATCCTTTCTTCATTTCTTTGAATGGTAGAGCGAATGCTGAGATCCAATGAATGCATGAAAATTGGTCAGATAAATATTCGCAGTATATATGCCAATGGCGATATGTTGCGGAATTATCTGACCAATAATGATGTGAATGTGATGATTTTGTGTGAAACTTGGGAGCGGGAGGGTAAGACGTTTCGGGTGAAAGGATACAATTATCTGTCCAGACCGAGGGCTGATGGCTTCGGCGGCGTGGCGATATTGGCACGTGCCAATATCAGCCTGGTCCTTTGTGACATACCGCGCTTCGAGCACATTGAAGTCATCGCGGCCAAAACTCGGAATCTGGACAGAAACTTGTTATTTGTTAGTATCTATGCAACTCCAGTGTTGTCTACGTCTGACAGAGAGAGAAGCCAACGAGATTTTCAAATTTTGTTTGAATGGGTGGAAGGCAAAAGTGACGTGATTCTAGCGGGTGATATGAATGCGCATTCGAGAATATGGGGGAGTGAAAGAACTGATGCTAGAGGTAACTGGTTGACCCGCCTCATTCTGGATTCCGATCTCGTAGTCCTGAATGATGGTGGGTCGACTAGATTACCGAGAGTAGGGTCGACAGCCAGCGCGATAGATTTAACTTTAATATCTAGCGGGCTGGCGGGCCAAGTCACTTGGAATGTCACAGATGAGAATTTGGGTAGTGATCATTATTTGATCAGGGCATGCTTAGGTGGTATAAATGTTGACATAGACCGTAAGGTCATTATGAATGGTAAGAAATGGCTCGAACGTATGAATGAGATTCTCACAATGAAAGAAGTAAATGAGGTTAACCAACTTGAGGATGAAATAGAGAGAGCGAATGAAATGTGCACTATAAATATCAGAGGAAATGAATACAAGGTGAATGGTTGGTGGAACAATGAAATCCAGTATTGGTATGAAAGGAAACGGATAGCATTGAGAGAGTTCAGTAGGTGTATATGTCATGAATGCAGAATAAATTATGGAAGAATGAATGCAAAATTGAAAAAGGCTATCCGTAGAGCGAAAATAAAAAGTTGGCGGGACTATGTATCAAAAATGACACATAGAACCACAACGAAGGATGTATGGGATAAATTTAATAGAGTGAGAGGATATAGAGCGCAAGGCAGAAATGCAGTGTTAGATGACAGAGAGAATGGAGGTGTCTTTTTACAAATGATTACGGACGTACGTAACAATTTGAGTGATAGGTATGAAGTTTTGCTACCTGATAATGAAAATGAATTTATGAACGATATGTGTAAGGAGTTTGAATGGGAAGAGTTCCGAGAGGTTTTAGAAACATCCAAATCTACTACCCCCGGAACCAACAGAGTGAGTTATAAAATGATTAGTAGATTAGAATTCGAAGCCAAGGCGGCCTTGCTTCGAATTCTCAATCAAGTATGGATGAGTATTCAGATACCGGAAAAATGGAAGGAAAGCAGAGTGGTACCTATTCCTAAAAGGGATCGGGATAGGAATCTGGCAACAAATTACAGGGGAATATGTATGTTGAATGTATTTGTTAAAATTGTGAATGGTATGATGAAAGGTCGTATAGATAAATTTGTGAATGAGGGAAATTTGTTGCCGGAAACCACCTTTGGGTTTTGTCACAACCACTCTGCTAATGAGTGTGTAGAAAAGTTTGTGTGGGAAGTACAAAAGGAAAATAAGTATGTTGTGGCGGTATTTTTGGATATAGAAAGGGCATATGATTACGTGGTTCCAGGGAAACTTTATCAAATCCTTATGGACTTGGGGTTTCCTTGGAAAATTTGCAAATGGGTGTATGAGTTCATGAATGAGAGAAAGTTAGTTTTATGTGGTAGAGGGTATAGGTTGGAAGGAGCGGTGACTATCGGCCTCCCCCAAGGCAGTAAAATCTCACCGACTCTCTTCAACCTGTATACGAGCTCGATACATAGGTGTAACTCCTCGGGCAAAGTCATTTTGCAATTTGCATATGACTTTGTCCTGATCGGTAAGGGGAGTACCATCGGGGTGGCCTTGAGTCGGGCTCAAGAATGTGTGAATCAGGTAACCGAATGTTTGAGTGAACTGAATTTTAGAGTAAATTCGAGTAAATGTTGTAGTATGGCTTTTAGAACGAATCGGATGGTTGATGTGCGAATATATAATGAGAGAATTGAGTGTGTGAAATTGACTAGGTATTTGGGAATCTGGATTGACAGAAGAATAAGTTTCAAAGTGCATATGGAAAAATTGGCCGATAATTGTAAGAGTAGATTGAACGTGATTAAAAGGGTGAGCAAACCGAAATGGGGAGCTCATCCGGGTGTGACTGATATGTTACGAAAGGCGTTAGTGTCAACTAAAATTGCGTATGGAATGAGTATATATGGTGATGGGTCCAAGGTTGGGTTTAAAAAGTTGATGCTTGTGGAGAATGCGTGTGCTAGAGTGGTATTGGGAGCGATCAATTCGACACCAATACACACTCTGTGGTCTGAATTGGGTGATTCGCCTCTTAATTTTAAGAGGGAATGGATCACCGTGCGAGAGACTGTGCGAATGTTAACTAAGGACAATAAATTAGTGAATGAAATGAAAGAGAGATTGCAAAGAGGGACGGTTTACAAAAAGACAACAAGATCGCTGGTAATCTTGGAAAATATTAACATATTCTCCAAGATTCGTCCGGCAAATCCGAAAGTCCCTCCGAGCAATCTAATAGTGCGGTTGAAGTTTGGTGACACAACAAAAGCAATGATGAATGAGTTATCGGTTAAGAGCGAATTTTGCAAAATGCGAATGAATTATGTTGCACATGTGGAAGTGTATACAGATGCTAGTGTAAATGATGATCGCGTAGGTGTGGGAATTTATATTCCTTCAATGAGGAAACTTATGTTTTTAATACAGAACTAATTATAAAAAAAACACTTTTTATTTAACTTTTTATTTATTTCCTTTATTTAATAATTTTATTTAATTTAACAATTTAATTTTGGTCTTATTTCTTAGACTTTAACTTATCAACTGACTACAATAAATTCTTAATCTATTACATTGACATTAGATGCCTGGTTGTACATAAATGCTTTTATGCTTAATTGCATTTCTCACGTATGCATTTATGTGCATTCAGCTTTTTTAATGCGCGTGGTCGTTTGATGTATTACTCCGCGCGCGATAGAAAAGTAGTTCTCTGTTTGTTACGTTGTTGTTGTTTCGCTGCGTGTAGAGGATCGTAACTCCTTCCGCCGAAGAGAAGGCCATAGGGACTTGATTCGTATGGCCGGTTGTGCGTTTGATGACTGCGCTTCGTTGGATGTTTTCTTTTTCTCCGCTAGATTGCAGAATTTCATCCATATATAGTAGATGGCCATTACTAGGATTACGATGGTTAAATTCCGGTTGTGCTATAGCTTCTCACTGTATTAGAAACGGCTTGCTCTTGTAATAGTAGGATGTGTTTTCTATGTTCAAATGTCCAATTTGTCATTTTTGGCAGGGATAACGACGGTATAAGGTGATGACTTTCAACGTCGTGATATGGTAGTATGATTATTTCATCTTCTTCGTAGATGTATTTGTTGCTGTTGTATGTGATACCCTGGATATTAATTTCACAATTGTTGAACTCGATTAAAGATTGGCCTTGGACGGATTTCATCCTTTGCTGGCATGTGGATGTAAATTGCAGCTCTCCAATTGTGGCTATGTATAATTTTCCGCTACTAAGTTCGCTAACCTCGTCCTCCATGTCGATGCTGGTATGGTTACACCGGGCCGGTTTCTGCATTATTATGTTCGGTATACAGGTATGCGATATTGATCGTAGTGTTTGTTTGTGGCAATAATATGTGTTCTCTACTTCATTGCATGGTTCCAGAATGAATTGGTAATTTTGTTCATCTAGGATGATGTTGTATGACGGGATCGGGGTAATCATTAGGGTTTTGGAAGGGATAGGTTTAATATTGTAATAACTAAATACTGATTCTAAAAAGGATGGTACCTGTATGCTAAGTATGATTTTAGATTGATTGTAGTATCCCTGTAGAGTTAGTAAGTCGTAAATATTATTAGGATTTAAGATTTCTATGTCGTCCTGAGCTAGTATGTCGCTGATAAAGTGAATTTCGTTATTCGTTAGTAAGTGTCGTGAAATTCGTCGGTGTTTGGCTGAACTTAGTGCGTCTAATATGTCGTCGATGTGCTGAGATAGTGTGTCTATAGTATTGATTAACTTGAATATGTATTGGTCTATCTTAATCATATGCAGGGCCCTTTCAGTTGTGTTAGTCAGTCTGTTTAGTTCAAATGAAATTTTGTTGTTACTGTTTCTTACGTATTTTTGTGTATCATTGAATCTATCAATCATTCCTTGGTTTATTGCAATTTGAGCATTATTTTGTTCGTTTAATTCATTCTGATTTTGGTGTAGATTGTGTATTGCGTTACCGATTTCTTCTAGGTCATGTTGATCTAGGTTTCCCGTAATATCTTTGATTAGGGAACCTAATCCATTAATGAGACCTCTTTTGATCCGTGTAGGCTTCAAAAGGTTGACGTTTTCGTTTAATTCTCTATTTTTATGTTCGACAACTTCCATTTTATTTTTGAAAGCGTACGAATACTCCCTGTTACTATCTATGGATTTCCCTACTAGATGGATGTTGGCCTGAATGGTGCGAAGATTTTCTTCGTAATGCTGGATGTCAATTACGTGGATGATTCTCGTGTATCTATTGATGACTCGGGCCTGGCCTAGCTTGATTGGAATTAGGCCCTTGTTGTTGTCCAGGTTGGTCACCCTGAGTGTTTGACTCATGGTTATGGGGCACCTGGAAAGGTTGTTTGATCAGTTTTTTATGGTATTTCCCGTCTTTAGTCACAACTGTGACATTGTTATTATTGAGAACTTTTCTTATGACATAACCGGGTTTAATTTTCGAGCGTTTTTTGTTGCGGACGTGAATTATTTGGTTCACCTTTAAGACAGGAGGTTTAACTCGATCAATATTGAGTTTATTGATCAGCTTGGTTTTTCTAGCGTGAGTTTCCTCATAAATTTTATTACATAATTCATCATATGATAAAGTACGGTTAAATAAATACTCCTGCGCGTTTGAGAATACAGGATTTGTTGATCGCCCTAAAATTGTATAATGACCGGTTAGCAGCTCAAACGGTGTAAATTTCGTAGCCGAGTGTATGGTGTTATTGTAAGATAGAATACAATGATGCATTAGGTTTTTAATGGTTTCTCTAGGCTTTTCGATATGAGCAATTTTCATAAGTTCCTGTAAGGTTGAATGTAACCTTTCTACGGGAGAATTTCCTGTCGAAGAATATGATGAAGTATGATGTAATTGCACGTCATATTCTTCCAAGAAAGCTCTAAAAGACGGGGTATTCATGTTACCCTCATTGTCAGATATTATTTTCAAGGGTTTACCATGTACACTGAAGAATTGAATAAGTCTTCTTTGGACTTCTCTACTGGTGCGCGACTTCATGTAGAAGGCGGACGCAAATTTGGAAAATTTATCCAGTATCGTGAGAAATACATGATTCTCGAAGAAGCAGAAATCTATATGCAAGATCTGCAATGGCCTTTTGGGCGTTTCAGTAATCTCGTATTCGATCTTCAGTGGATGCCTGTCATATTTTGTCTGCAGGCATATATTGCAGTTATTAATGTACGATGTTATGAGGTTTTTCATATGTGGAAAATAATGTGTTCTTTTGATGAACTCATAATTCTCCAATATACCTCTGTGATGGTTTTCCTCATGCCTTTTTTTTATTATGGTGTTTTGATCTTCGGGGTCCAACACATCTGTAAGGAGGGCATGTGTTCTTACCAGGTATTTTTTTGAAGAGTTTCCAAATTTTTCCTGATAAGCTTCTTTTGCCATGTCGAAGACTATATCATCACATAAAATACCTGTAACTCGATATTTGGTTACGAATGTTCTGATATTGAGTCTGATGGTTGGTAAGTGGTAATTAGGCATGTAAATTATTACTCTATGTTTTCCGAACGGGTGTTCGTGAATAATGTTTGATCCTAACATTTCAGGATCAATTATTATTATCAGCTGTGAACTGAAATGATTTATTGGGGAATTAGTTGTTGGTACAATGTCTTCGGATTCACTTCCACTTTCTGGTTCCGTGGAGGTTTCAGATATGTCGGAAGTATTAATATTATTAACGGTGAGAGGTTCGGGTTGTATGCGCGAAAGTGCGTCCGCATTTGTGTTTTTTACACCCTTTTTATATACGATTTCGTAATCGTGTTCCTCAAGTTTCAGTCTCCATCGAATCAATTTTGAGTTTGGTTCCTTGAGATTGAAGAGCCAAGTCAACGGCTTGTGATCCGTCACAATTTTGAATTTTTGACCGAATAGATATGGTCTAAAGTATTTTGTGGACCAGAGAATAGCCAGAAGCTCTTTTTCTATCGTGGAGTAATTTTGCTCCGTAACCGTTAAGGTTCTAGAGGCATAGCAAATTGGTTTATCTTTCCCTATTGGGCCTTGTGAAAGGACGGCACCAATAGCCACATTACTTGCATCTGTGGTAAGGATAAACTCCTTAGTAAAATCAGGGTATTGCAAGATTGGTTCATTTTGCAATATTCGAAGCATTGTAGATATCTTGTGTCAAGGGTTATTTCTTTACCCTTCCTTAAGCATTCCGTTAGTGGTTTGGTTACGTCGGAGAAGTTCTTTATGAATTTTCGATAATATCCCAGAAGACCCAAAAAGCTTTTAATTTGTTTTTCCGTTTTAGGTACGGGGAATTCTTTAATAGCTTTTATTTTGTCGGGGTTGGGTTTAACTCCGTCGCAAGTAACGATATGGCCCAAAAAGGCAATTTCTTGATGCAGAAATTCCGATTTGTCCATTTGTATTTTCAGGTTAGCTTTTCTTAATTTATTGAAGACTTGCTTTAGATTTTCTATGTGTTCCTGGAGTGACGTCGAGAATACAATGATGTCATCCATGTAACACAAGCAAAATTTACCTTGAATATCGTCTAACACATTATCCATGACCCTCTGAAAAGTTGAAGGGGCATTCTTCAGACCAAATGGCATTCTTATGTACTCATAATGGCCATGATCGACGGAAAATGCGGTTTTAGGAATATCCTGTTTCCTTACCTCTATCTGGTGAAATCCAGATGCGAGGTCCAAGGTAGAGAAATACATACATTTCCCTAATTTATCGAGAATATCGGTAATGTTTGGTAAAGGGTACCGATCTTCGATTGTCTTCTCGTTTAGCTTGCGATAGTCTATTACTAATCGCCACTTGACTTTTCCGCTGGCGTCAGTCTTCTTGGGTACAATCCAAATAGGAGACGACCAGGGCGAGAAGCTTGGACGTATAATTCCGTCCTGTAACATCTTGTCAATTTGTCGTTTGACTTCCTCCTTGTGGACATGAGGATAACGATAGCTTTTGGTGAAGACGGGTTTGTCATCCTTTAGATTTATTTCGTGCTTAACGGCATTTGTAAAGGACAAACGTTGTTCCGTTCTTAGAAATAATTCCTCATATTGGTGACAAAGTTTCAAAATTGCCGTCTTCTTTTCACCGTTAAGGTGTTCGGTTCTAATTAAATTAGAAATAGCTTCACCTGGAATAGGTGTGTCGTATTCTTGGATGTTACAGTGATGGGATTCTGCTTGATAATTTTTTCTAAATAATTCGGCTCTAATCGGCCGTTCGATTACGAAGGTATGGGGTTTGTTACCATAGTTCACAACTTCTACAAATGCATACCAATTTTTGCAGTGATAGATTCCTTCGGGAATAATTAAGTGTTCGTTAATTGTTGTCGGAGTGATGTATATGTCACCGTTCTCGACATCAACCGGAAGCTCAGCAGTTAGCTTGCTTCTGGGTTTAAATAGGGGCGGAATCTCAACCTTGTCTGTTTTAAGAACAGATTTACCAAGGTCTAGGGTTACACCTAATTGTTGCATCATCTCCAGTCCTAACAAGCCATCAAAGTATTTATGAAATTTAAAAAGAAGGAATTCTAAAGGTTCCTTTGTTTTAAATTCCATAAGTCCAGGGACCGTAACTTTTTGGTTTATTTGGTGGTCGTTAAACATAGTTTTAACATTCACTGGAGGTATGGATCGTATCCGTGAAGGATGAATGAACTCTGGGTTCAGAAAAGATTTATTTGATCCCGTGTCTACTAAAATTTTTAGAACTTTGGTTTTACTTAGGTTAATATGAATGTAAGGAAGCGTATACGTTTGGTGTTTATTCACGTCTACGTATCCGATTCCGGTTGGGAGGCTTCGGGATGAAAATTTTCATCGTCTACCTCACCTTCTTCCAGATCTGGGAAGTACAGTTGAGGCTGTTCTTCGTAGACCTCTTCTGTTACTTCTTGTTGATCCTCAGCTGTATATAATTCCTGCGATCGGATCTTTGGGGGGCCCATCGGCTGAAATTGGTAGTTTTTCCGGTTATTTAAACTTGAAAACTGTTTGTACGGATTTTGATTTGACGCTGTGTCCATTTGTTCTGCCCTTTTTGGTGGAACCATTGGTGGCTTGAACCTGTTGTTGCTTTGGCCGTTACCATTGCCAATTGGGTTCTGCTTGGTGAAAGGCCTATGATTGTAATATTGAGGCGTGGGCCGGTAATTGTAATTATAGCTTGGGCCAGCCCTTTGCTGAAGTATTGGTGGACCGCTAATCTGGTTACTCCGTGAAGGATTTCCATGATTTCCGTAAAGGACTTTCGGTACTGCTGTTTTTTGTGGAACAGGTAAAATGTTAATGTTTGTTCCTTCTCATGTATGCCATATTTTGTTCCTTGAGGCAATTTGTGAATGCCTCGGTGAGAGAGGTGGGCTGCATTGCCCTAATCATGGAACCCATGGGTTCCCTGAGCCCCGCCAAGAATGTATTAAGGCACATCTCTTGGTATAAATCGCGCTTAGCTCTTACGATTGTTGTGTTTACCTCGTTTAACTTAACATGATTTATAATAGTACTTTGGATATCTATAATCCGTGCGAAATACTTTTCTAGTGTGTCACTACCTTGTGAGGTACTATACAAGTCCCTCACCAGGTTCGTCTCATTACGCTTATCCGCGTAATGTGTAATAAGGTTGTCCTTTATAGCTTCCCATTCTAATGGCGTGCCATACATTGTCAGGACTTCGTTGGCGTCACCCGTGATCTTGTTTCTAATTGCTCTCAAGAATATTTTAGAGCATGGGTGACCGTCGATTGCGTTGCAGAGGCTCAAAATTTCCTCCACATTTTCGATAAATTCGAATAATGTGTGCCTACTGCCTTCGTATTTTGGTAGGTCTTTTATTGCGTCCGGTATTCTTAGACTTTTGAATACATCGGTTACGTAATGATTATTGTCGTCGCAGTTTTCTGTCATTTTTGAAGAATTTATCAATGCGTTAGGATGATTGATATTTTCACTAATTTTAAAAATTGTGTTAAAGTTCTTTGCTAATTTATTAATTTCTAGTGAAAGATTTTGGTTAGGAAAAATTCTATAACTAGTAGACTCGTTGTCCGTAAAATCGTTTTCAACCACAACGTCGGTTGTATTCGTATTTTTTAAATCTTTATTCATAAAACTCCTATATTCCGTAGGAGGTTTGATAAAATTTTCAAACGTGTATTTACTAATATGTATAATATCTAATATTGTGGGATATTTGAAGATTCTATAAACCGTAGGATCTTCTTTGAATTGATAAGCTAAAGGATTTTCTAAGTTTTAGGAATTTTAAAGGAAGTAAAATTTAAATTACCAAAATCACGCTTACCATGTTAAAGTTGCGATGATGATAACTGCCACGAACATATCGATGATCCGTCGATTGTATATAGTTGCACGTCACCTCGATTTGGTAGCAGAAATTTTCTTTTTACACTGTTCTGGTACGTACGCCAGGTCGTATTTTTAGATATTTTTATTATACTCTATTTGCTTACCGTGGGTCGGGGCAAATAGATTACGGGGAAAAAAAAAATTTATTATTATTATTGATTTTATTGATTCACTTATTTTAATTTCACTTTACTTTTATGTCTATATTCACTTAGTACCAATAAACCGCTGGTACGAGCACTTTTAACTCCGAATATAGGTTACACTCCCGAGTTTTCGAAATACTTTTCACTTTTGTATTATCTTTTTGTAGTTATTTATTGTTGTATTTACGTAGGGATTTTGGATATTAAAAAATATCCACTAGCAACTGCGCCACTTATGTTTTTAATACAGAACTAATTATAAAAAAAACACTTTTTATTTAACTTTTTATTTATTTCCTTTATTTAATAATTTTATTTAATTTAACAATTTAATTTTGGTCTTATTCCTTAGACTTTAACTTATCAACTGACTACAATAAATTCTTAATCTATTACATTGACATTAGATGCCTGGTTGTACATAAATGCTTTTATGCTTAATTGCATTTCCCACGTATGCATTTATGTGCATTTAGCTTTTTTAATGCGCGTGGTCGTTTGATGTGTTACTCCGCGCGCGATAGAAAAATAGTTCTCTGTTTGTTACGTTGTTGTTGTTTCGCTGCGTGTAGAGGATCGTAACTGGAAAGAGAAAATGGTAAGAGTGCATGACAGTATCTGTATAATGAATGCAGAATTGATAGCGATTATGGAAGGGATCAAGTTGGCAATGACACAAGGGAGAAGGAGAATAGTGTTATTCTCTGACTCCCGGAGTGGGTTGGAATTAATTTGTAAGGGTGGGGGAACTCTTGGCAATGTGTATGTGGAAATGCTATATAAGTATCTTCAATCTTATGGGAGGGAGGTCATCCTTCAATGGATACCTTCACACCTACAGATTGAAGGTAATGAAAAAGCCGATATGCTTGCGAAACGGGGTTGTTTGATTGAGGATGTAAACGAATATGAATTCATGGATGCCAGTGACGTACTTCGCATGTTTCAGATGAATCTGTGGAGAAAATGGGAGAGAGAGTTTGTTGAAAAATGTCAGGTGAAAGGTAAGAAGTACTTTGAGTTGGTTAGGTCTCCTTTGAGGCAACCGTTCTTTAAGGTGCTCAAAGGAGATACTAGAATGTTACGAACTATGGAACGAGTGAGATTGAATCATGGAAATTGGAAAGAATGTTTGAAGAAACGCAATTTGGTTGTGTGTGAATTATGTGAAAGCTGTTTGGTTGTGGAGGACATTGAACATTTGATTCTGAAATGTTCTGCATTTAACCAGAGCAGGCAAATGTTCGATGTTCTATTGAGTGCAAGTAGTTTGACTGAATTATTACGAATGGGAATGAACGTATATAAGAATATGTATGAATTTATTAGAACAAATCAGATAGAAGTGTGAAAGGGGATCGATGTGGGCTAGGTGAATGACAAGAAATTAAAATTAAATTATTAGTATTATGGTAAAAAATGTAAACAATTAAAAATTGTAAATTTTGAAACGGGCCATATGGCACCAAATTTTAGGAGCTAGTGCCAAATAAATAAAAAAAAAAAAAAAGACAATTATAATACAAAATGTTACCAATTGTGTATTAATCGAATGGAAGCCTTTCCGATTAACATACGAGTGCTCAATATCCTTTCTAAGACCCGTTATGGCAATATGAGTCCCATCAATTAACCCTATTATATTAGGGAAACCATATTCTTCTAGAAAACTAAGAAACAAATTGTTAATTTTTTTAAATATAAATATGTTTAAATGTTGGTATCCACCGATAGATTGATATTTAAACTATCAAATGTGTTCTTCGGCAATAAGTAATTCAAATTAATTAAAATTCATCTTTACAGAATTTTAACAATAATTTATTCGATATTTCGGGCTAAATGCTAAATTTAGAATTAGATACATATAACGATTGTATATGTACCTAATTCTAAATTTATTATCATATCTTGAAAATGGGCATTTAGCCCGAAATATCGAATAAATGAATAAATTATTGTTAAAATTCTGTAAAGATGAATTTTAATTTATTTCGATAATTTATTGGCTGAAGAACACATTTTAAAACATTTTAACACATTTTAATTTCAATCTATTGATTTATCACTAGCCATTGTATAATAAAATTATTAAAAGTTGGTATCTACCTTGCTTTAGTGGTGTTAATTTCATCTTGTGTTTGGGGAAATCTAATGTATTTCCCAGATAGTTGTTCTGCGATTAGGGTGGCATATCGCCTAACACAATTCGATATTTTTTGTTGGCTCATTAAAGCTAGTGTGTCAGTACCAACTCTTCTCTGATAGCTGCCACTAGCAAAAAAATTTAATACTGCTAAAATCTAGAACGAAATAAAAATAAATACATAAATATATAATGTAATAAACATAATAAACATTTAAAATTTATCGTAAAATCGTATTAGGATTTATTATATAAGTAATTATACTGTACATTGTAGCGTCTACTACTAGTACGTAAAACTATTTGAAACTTGCGTAAAACTATTGTTGAAAATGTCTGTAAATTTATTCTAAATAATTAAAGTATATGTTTCCAAATTAATTATGCTTACCTCTAAATGAAGCGGAATTTTTTGTTTACCGTCGATTATTTGGCCCACCTCTCGAATTTCCTCGATAAACTTAATCGCGATATTTATCGGCAGACGGTACATTTCTTTAAACCTAATAAAATTGGACATTGTATTTACAAATGTATTTAAATAAAAATAAAAAACATCTTACCGATTTTCAGGTACATCGAAAGGGTTTAATTTATCTCGCATTCTTTTTCTCAAAACCCGCATATGGTGTTGCCTTTCATAGTATAAAATACCAATCGGTGCGGCGCTCATCTTGTCACTTATACAAAATATGTATGTATACACGACATAAATCAATTTATTTTATTAATCGAATTTAATTCCACGAGAAAACTTATTTATTTTTAAATAAACTATTTAATTAATTTTATTACTCGAACTAAACTTACACAACTCGAAATGTCATTACAAAATGTCAAGTTGTTTGTAAACATACTCATATGAATGAAAGTTGGACATACGTCTGCTATGTTTAAAAACTATTAATAGTTGAACGTACGTTTTTCTAGCACTTGCAATAAATTATATCGAATATTTTTTCCACTAAAATGTGCGCTTGGTTCCTATACAGATTTTCGATACCATTTTTTAAGTTTTTAACAGCTAAAATTTAACGAAGTTTCGTTGAATTTCTTAAGTAAAAATTAAGTTTGGCTGGGTAATAACACTGACATGCCATTTATCGCATTCTTATTTTTTTATTAAGTTAAGTTTTTATTCCTGACTGGTTCCCACTTAAAGGGCCAAGGAGTCAAAAATAAAAACTTAAAAAAATAATAAAACCAATTGTCTTTCTTTTTTTGACATTCCAGCCATGCACAACTTATAATTCTTAAGTAATAACAAAATCAGTGGGATGTAAATTTACAACTTTTATGAATAAAACATAACCAGATTTTTACGTATTTTTAATAATTTATTATAACAAACATTTAATAATAGAAAAGCCACGACTAATATTTAATTTTAAGTTTTTTAAACAACTTGCACAATTCAATCTAATTTTTAGGTTAGGTTTCACAAATTCAATAATTTTATCATATATAAATGAAAGATGCGAATAAAATTATTTAAATAACTTTATATATTAACTAATTATACAATTAAAATAATTTCCGCCATTTTATTTAATAAAAATCAAATTTTCGGTACCATTTTTAAGCTTTTCTTATTTTTGAGTGAGAAAACGCGCATACTATTTTTTTTAAGTGACAGCTAAAATTTAACGAGGTTGCGTTGAATTTCTTAAGTAAAATTTACGTTTGACTGGGTAATAACACTGGCATGCCATTTATCGCATTCTTATTTCTTTATTAAGTTAAATTTTTATTCCTGATTGCTTCCACTTAACGAAAAATTTTAATTGCTTTAGTTTTACTAAGTTTTGCTTTAGCCAAATGGAATTGTTGTTGTAATCTTGTCAAGAAAATACGACATCAGACTGCGTACGTGACATCGGGAGTTAGGATGGAAAAAATACCATGGTATCGTACTGGGTATGAATTCTGTTCGTGTTTTTCAAGCAATTCAAATGGGAATTTGTATACGTATACAGTGTATAATATCAGTGCACCTAGAATTCTAGGTGCACTGATACAAAATCAACTAAAATATAAGTCCTGCTCTAACGCTCATTGACAGATACCTATATAAAAAAAATTACCAAAGAGTGTGTTGGATACACTAACCATGCAATGTAAATTTGAATTATTTTTTTTTATTTTTGTTCGTTTCTGCACCTACACATTTGTACTTAGTTAAAAAAAACTACTACTAAAAAAAAATTACCAATACATCTTTAGTTAGTTATTGTTTATTTCATATGTGTAGAGTTAGCAGAACTTATATTTAAGTAGATTTTGACTGATAATATACACTTTTAATATGTGTGTCGTCATTTTCTATCTTTGTGTGAGTGTGTCAAATTCTCATGAAATTTCGCTCAAATATTGACCCGATTTTATAAAGATGCACTATCGGTTAAGTAACAATACATCATGAGTATTTTTGCCTCTGCTCGCGAGCAAAGGAAAAATGACAGATGATAAGAAAGCAGTTTCAATTGAATTTTTTTGAGAATTTTTCATTTATATTTAGATAAAAATAGAATAAATTTTATTAATGTTTTTTAATAAGTTTAATATTCCTCAGTTTAATTATACATTTATCTATATTTTTATGTGTTATTTATGGAAACAATATTGAAAAGAACAACTTTAATACATTATAAAGTGGATTAGTTAACACAACACTTTATTAATTTAAATGGTATGGTGAAATGTAATAAATTCACAAATTATGTATTAAACATATTATTTTGTGTTTTTAATTAACGTCAAAAGACGTGCACCAATAAGTACACCACTACTATTACGTTCGGGTAAAACCCAAGTTGAATTGTAAAAAACGAACAGAATTCATATCCAGAATGTATTAAAGCAACAACAAAGTTAAAAATATATCAACTCGAGCGCGGAACTAGTAGGCGGGGCAAAACGCATTTCACGAAATCTGATTGGTTTTGAGTGCGGCAACGAGTGCGATGCTTTTTATTTCCGATGTCATGACGCAGCATTAATAGTGTGTTTTCTTGACACGATTATGGTACTATTCCACTAGGAAACAGACAAATTTTACAAAAATTTTGCAGAAAACATGACAAAGACAAGAACTAAAATTTGCATTAGCGCGACTGAGATAAAACATTTTTATTTTATGGTATAAAAAGTTGGGGAAATTTTGACATCATCGAAAACTAACCTATAAAGTATTTAAAAGATATAAAAAATCTTAATTTTTGATGTTTGACAAATTTTTGACAAGTTCATATTAACCTAAAAAAATCATTCAGCAGCCGAAAAAAAATCAAACAAAAACCGAAGTGTCAGATTTTTTAACCCCAAAAAATATAGTAAAAGTCAGTTCAGTCTTATATTTGTATCAAAATACTTGTATAAAACTGTGTATCGATTATTGAAACCGGATAATAACAGCAGTGATGTGGAAGTGGATGATTTGGATTGTGAAAAAAGGATAATACGATTACATTAATCATTTGAGTGCTATCGAACGAACATTGATATTTTGATAATGTCGAATGATGCCGATCTTATACAATTTGTCTCAGCTAACCGATCAATTTCTATTTGACTGTTTCTGAATACATGTAGAATGGAAAATAACAGAATCATTCCGACTGTGTAAGCAAATGTACCAAATTGGTATTTTATATTTTTACTTTCAGTGCGAGAACAATTAAATGATTTAACGAAACAGTTCGATAAGTTAGAAATAGATTGCAAAATGTTGGGCAAATTGTCGGGGAGGTACACAATTGAATGAGGATAAATGTAAGTACATACCTCCAATATGTCGGTAATTCAGTGAAATGATGTTTTATGTTATCTATATTTTTATAGTGATTGTGAAGGCAACAAACGGGCCACGATATGTTGTTGGATGTCGACGTCAGACAAGACAAAATTTAAGGCTGGAACTAAGCTAGCTTTAGATATAAAGTGCTCGTTTAATAAGTGAAGTGTTTAACTACACTCGTGATCATCAACCGTGCATTATATTACTGGATGAAATGAAATTGATGCAATTGGAAATCGTTGTTTTTCCGAAGCTACATCAGTCGATCGTAAAATTCAACGTACTCTAATGGAATTGCTTAATCAAATGGATGGTTTCGATTCGTTGGATTAGGTTAAAATGATCATGGCTACAAACCGTCCGGATACGCTAGATCCGGCATTATTACGTCCCGGACGGTTAGATCGTAAAATAAATGTAAGTACATACCTCCAATATGTCAGTGATTCAGTGAAACGATATTTTATGTTACTTATATTTTTATAGTTATTGTGAAGACAACAAATTGGCCACGATATGTTGGATATCGACGTCAGTTAGACAAGGCAAAATTGAAGGCTGGAACTAGGGTAGCTCTAGATATGAAGTGCTCGGTTAATAAGTAAAATGTTTAACTACGCTCGTGATCATCAGCCGTGCATTATATTAATGGATGAAATGGAATTAATGCAATTGGAGGTTGTCGTTTTTCGGAAGGTACATCAGCCGATCGTAAAATTCAACCGTACTCTAATGGAATTGCTTAATCAAATGGTTTCGATTTTCGATTCGTTGGATTAGGCTAAAATGAGTATGGGTACAAACCGTCCGGATACGCTAGATCCGGCATTATTACGTCCCGGACGTTTAGATCGTAAAATCGAAATTCTGCTTCCTAATGAACAGTCACGTTCGGAAATTTTAAAAATGCATGAAATTTATTATGAAACCATTGTTAAATGGTCGGATAGTTATTTAACAAATGTTTCGAATGGCGGTTTATGAATACAAGTAAGTCTTTCAATAAAAAAATGGTAAAGTTTTTAACTAACAACAATTTCGTTTTACTTTAGATTACTATATCTTGGCGTTCAAGCCATCTTTCATGAAAACATTGTGGTTTAATCTCACTCGTTTTGGCCAAAATTTATTTTCGTCTCCAATCTCGATGCTGTTAATTACGTTGAGTACAACCTGAAATAGATTTGTTTGGGTTTTGCCTAACTAGCATTTCCAGAGACTCATTCATTTAAGTGGGGTGGTAGCAGTTCACAAGGCAGATGTGGTGGTATGCAACGAAGCCCACGACGATTTCAACCTATTCAAGATTTTACCCGCGAAGATATTGAGGTTGGGCCACCATTATCGATCAAACAAATTTGATCGATTTTTTTGATATTTGGATGAATATTGGATACGAACATTTTCTCGTTGAGCTTCCATTGGCCGGATTCATCTTATCGAAATTGGCTGGTAAGCATTCGGATTTCGATAGACATCAACTGACATCACTGGATCCCGTATGGGATGTATCAGAATTAGGTTTATATTTTACTGTTGTCTGCCGTGTGTCTGTGGTGATTTAGGAATAACGCGAGTTGAAGAGCTGCGACAAAACGCTTCTAATATAATGGTCAACTCATCCAATCGCATTGAATATATCCAATTAATGGTCGACTTTATATTTGACTTTAAATAAACAAATTCAAATAAATTTTAATAAATAAATTTTAATTTTAATGATAAATTTTAATAAAATATTTCTCATCTGAAAATCCTGCGTTTTTAATATTTTGTGTACGCAATATGATACCTAGGTAGGGTGTTTTTTTATAGTCGAAGGAACTATTTTGGCCTAGTTACCTAGTTCAGCAGTCGGTATTATTTTTAAATTTTGAATTAACAATTTTTTAATAGAAATATAACCTAAAAAAATTAAATGCAAAGTGAAATTTCAAGAAGGCGAAAAAATATTATTTAAAATGTAGTGTGAATTCCTCCAATATTTTTTTCAATTTTTTCCAAAAAAAAAAATTAAATTTTATTGTGTCGACACACCAAGCACAAAAAATTTATGTTTCTACCATAAAAAAATCAAAAAAATAAAAGTTTGCTGAGTGATTTTTTTTCATTTTGGTTGCAATAAAAAATACTTTGTTTGATATTTTTTATTTATAATTATGGCAACCAATTCAACAACAACAAAACATTTTAGAAAAAAAAAATACTGATGTACGGTTCACACACAGAGAGAATCTATATTTTTATCTCGTTCTAGTTTTCTGCAAAATAAAACGCTGTGTAGTGGAATAGACCCACAATTGTAAAGACAATTGTGGAAAGTACGATAACTGGCATATTTTCTTGACTTAAGTCAAGAAAATATGCCAGTTATCGTACTTTCCACTAGATGTCGAAATATATTTTTTTCATTCCGAATTTCTTTATTTTTGTGTATTATGAATAATATATAAATTTGTATAATTATAAAATGTTTAATATAATTATTTTTAAAATATACACTATAATTGTTGTATAATATGAATACACAAATATAATTTTATAAAATTATTCAATAGAATTTTAAATGATGTTTTGCAGCGCTAAATTCTTCCACAGAATACTAATATCAGAATCTACTTAAATATAAGTCCTGCTCCAACTCTCATTGACAGATACCTTTATAAAAATAACTACCGAAGATTGTGTTGGTTACACTAAAAATCCAATGTAAATTTGATTTTTTTTTTTCATTTTTTGTTTGTTTCTGCACTAACACATTTATTCTTACACCAAATTCGTTTACTTTTACAATAACAATTTGACCGGATTTTATGTAAACGAATATGAAAGAAATTTGATCGACTTTTGTAGTAAATTTGTGAAAAGAAAGACAAACAACTGTTTATTATAAATGGCGGGTTTATCATTTCAGCTTGTTAGCATCGATATAATAAAAAATTATAAAGCAAAGAATCAAAATGTTCAAAATAGTGTCTCCCATTTCTCAATTTTATTAATTTATTTACCACTCAATATCAATAATTTTGAATTAAAAGCATAAGGAATTATATAATTTCGCACATAAACACAACATTTTAGTACATAAGATATTTCGAAAATACGTCGCACAAACAAAATTACAAATTATCCTTAAAATTTTAATAAATCTATTAAAAGCAAAAACACACAAGATATTTTTAAAATACGTCGCACAAAATTACAAATTATCCTTACAATTTTAATAAATTTATTAAAAGCAAAAATAAATTAAAAACAGAATTGTACAAATGGCGCGGGGTCTTTGTTTTGATGTTTATGTTTTGACGTTTACTTTTGTATATATGTATGCGTAAAAATCTGACAAAATATCGAGATTTTTTAAAATTGATCTAGGCAATTTGTTAGATCATGATTTTTGTGTGAAAAAATTTGTAATGTCAAAAATGTTGATCTGACAGCTGAATCCGATCAAATCTTTTTGATCTGACAGTTCGAACGAATTTGGTATTATGGCTGGACTATAGATAGAATAAAAAGAATTAAAAAAAATAACGTAAGAAACGAAGACAAAAAATTATTATTCCAATTTGACGTTACGGCCATAGATGACTTGAAATATTAAGTTCATTCATATATTTTTGTGATATATTTCCTACAATTATGAATGAAACTACAATATTTTTGAGCATAAACGTATTTATATCAACAAATATATGTTTTTAAAATTATAAAAATTATTTATATGCTTAAACCGCAATTCGATAAATTATTTTTTTAGGTTAGGTTTAGAAAAATACAATTCTACAGTGTATTGCAAATTATTTCTGATATTACATTCATATTAGTATATATATACATGTATATTTTATAAATAGAAAAGATAAACACACGAATAATTTAAAATTCCCTTATATAAAAAAGTAAATATGCATATTACATTCGACGCACTAAAATTTGTTTGGGTTTGGTTGTTGTAGTTATTAAGTTTTTTATTCTTGCACGAAAATTTTCGCTCTGTTATTCTTTTTAAGTGACAGCAAAAATGAGAAAAAATTAAACGCAATTTCTGTTATTCTTTTTATTTTCATTGTTCTCAGTATAGTCGAATGCATGTAAATTTACATTTAATTAAATACAGATTAATCCTCTCTTTCGCTCTCTTACGTTATTTTTTTTATTCTTTTTATTCCATCTATAGTCCAGCCATTAGCTGTTTCAAAAAAATTACTATAGAAAAAAAAATTACCAATCATCGTTAGTTAAGGCGCAATTCCATTAAGGCGGAATTCCATTACTGCGGCTTTTTTTTTTTGCAGAAAAACAGAAAGAGATAAAATCAAAAATCCGACAAAGACAGATAATTTTTATTTTATAGCGAAATTTTAAGGGGAATATTTGACAACTACTAAATTGTAACCAATAAATTAGTTAAAAGGTGAAAATTATTGTTCAATTAATTTTATTTACATCTATCTCCAAATTACTAAAAATTCTAAATATTATTTGTAGGCATCATTTTATTATGTTTTTTAATTATTTCCTTTCAATAATTAAAAACTATAAAAACGCTTTACTATAAAAAAAAGTTAGGGGAATATTTACACCGCATTTATAACATAACCTAAATAATATCGCATGCATTAAAATTATGTAACACAGAGTAAATAATAAAAATTAAAAATTATAAAATATTTTAATGTGAACATTAATATAAATTTATCATGAAAACGCGATTTATATCACACTCCACCAAACATATAAAACGTCTGAGCCAAGTGCTCACCATAAACATATTATTAAACTAAAATTTGCTGAGAGTGGGGAGTATTTTTCATTTTGGTTGCCATAAAAAATACTTCATTTTGTATTTTTTATTTATATTTATGGCAACCAAAACGCAACACAACAACAAATTTAAGTATACAAAATTTTACTGTTTCACCGCTCACACACATACGGATTTTTGATTTTATCTCTTTCTGGTTTTCTGCATAAAAAAAAGCCGCAGTAATGGAATTCCGCCTTTACTGCGGCTTTTTTTTTTTGCAGAAAAACAGAAAGAGATAAAATCAAAAATCCGACAAAGACAGATAATTTTTATTTTATAGCGAAATTTTAAGGGGAATATTTGACAACTACTAAATTATAACCAATAAATTAGTTAAAAGGTGAAAATTATTGTTCAATTAATTTTACATCTATCTCCAAATTACTAAAAATTCTAAATATTATTTGTAGGCATCATTTTATTATGTTTTTTAATTATTTCCTTTCAATAATTAAAAACTATAAAAACGCTTTACTATAAAAAAAAGTTAGGGGAATATTTGCACCGCATTTATAACATAACCTAAATAATATCGCATGCATTAAAATTATGTAATACAGAGTAAATAATAAAAATTAAAAATTATAAAATATTTTAATGTGAACATTAATATAAATTTATCATGAAAACGCGATTTATATCACACTCCACCAAACATATAAAACGTCTGAGCCAAGTGCTCACCATAAAAATATTACTAAACTAAAATTTGCTGAGAGTGGGGAGTATTTTTCATTTTGGTTGCCATAAAAAATACTTCATTTTGTATTTTTTATTTATATTTATGGCAACCAAAACGCAACAACAACAACAAATTTAAGTATACAAAATTTTACTGTTTCACCGCTCACACACATACGGATTTTTGATTTTATCTCTTTCTGGTTTTCTGCATAAAAAAAAGCCGCAGTAATGGAATTGCGCCTTAATGGAATTGCGCCTTTAAGGCGCAATTCCATTACTGCGGCTTTTTTTATGCAGAAAACCAGAAAGAGATAAAATCAAAAATCCGTATGTGTGTGAGCGGTGAAACAGTAAAATTTTGTATACTTAAATTTGTTATTGTTGTTGCGTTTTGGTTGCCATAAATATAAATAAAAAATACAAAATGAAGTATTTTTTATGGCAACCAAAATGAAAAATACTCCCCACTCTCAGCAAATTTTAGTTTAGTAATATTTTTATGGTGAGCACTTGGCTCAGACG
This sequence comes from Nephrotoma guestfalica, assembly GCA_963691935.1. Taxonomy (NCBI): domain Eukaryota; kingdom Metazoa; phylum Arthropoda; class Insecta; order Diptera; family Tipulidae; genus Nephrotoma; species Nephrotoma guestfalica. Next base: position 672,565 of record OY829916.1, on the reverse strand, counting down.
TTTTATATGTTTGGTGGAGTGTGATATAAATCGCGTTTTCATGATAAATTTATATTAATGTTCACATTAAAATATTTTATAATTTTTAATTTTTATTATTTACTCAGTATTACATAATTTTAATGCATGCGATATTATTTAGGTTATGTTATAAATGCGGTGCAAATATTCCCCTAACATTTTTTTATAGTAAAGCGTTTTTATAGTTTTTAATTATTGAAAGGAAATAATTAAAAAACATAATAAAATGATGCCTACAAATAATATTTAGAATTTTTAGTAATTTGGAGATAGATGTAAAATTAATTGAACAATAATTTTCACCTTTTAACTAATTTATTGGTTATAATTTAGTAGTTGTCAAATATTCCCCTTAAAATTTCGCTATAAAATAAAAATTATCTGTCTTTGTCGGATTTTTGATTTTATCTCTTTCTGTTTTTCTGCAAAAAAAAAAAAGCCGCAGTAATGGAATTCCGCCTTTAGTATTGTTTATTTCATACGTGTGGAGTTAGCAGGACTTATTTTAAGTAGATTCTCATTCTGCTAATATATGAAAAATACTAAATCATGGCGTATTTTCTTGAAAAAAAACGTTCCTACTCATTCCAGAGTTAAATAATTTTATTTTAAATCAGTTTTCTTTCATATTCTCAATATATTTGTTCTAATCAAGCATATAGCTAATTTAATGACGCTATCCTGCAATGTTATTGCGGATACACAAATATGATGCGCCCCATATCGCTTTACGTTCATAGAGGAAAAAAACCACAAACCCGTGATGAAACAATAAATACAATTTAATGGAATGATAAAGGTATTTTATTTACTCATATTGTTAAAATTTAATTTTTTACTTTTATTTTTTTTGTATTCTTACTTTTTACAATTTTCTCACAAATCAAAAATATTTATCCCAAAATCCCATGCAAACGGTATTTGTACATCCCAAACAAAACAAAGAATCCTCACAAAGCATATTGGAAGGCATCAGCTTTGTATTGTGCGATTATAAAATTTCGAACGTTTTAGGAAGAATTGGTAGAGGGATGAATGAGATGGGCAGGGATATCACTTTTGAGTGATTTTATGCAATTCTAATAGATTGAATTATTTGAAATATTGCCGACCCACAAACGACAAATATGAATAGTGCTAAGAGCCATGGTCCAACTGGATACTGTTCTTCTTTATTTTTCTATAAAACAACAATATTATCAATCATAACACACTTACTACGTAGTTTCATTTTAAGATGATAACGAATGAAACACGCAATTAATATTTCATGTTCTAGTACTGATAAACGACTTACCGATGATTTCGGTACATTACCACGCATTGTAACATACTTGCTTGCTTTCTCATTGGCAATACGCATTCTTTGTTTTGGAGCCATTTTGCCAGTCTATAATAAAACCACGAATTTCAATAATTATCTTTCTTACACGCCTGATATGCTCGTTTTAAATTTACTCACCTATTCACTTCAAATAAAAAAAAAATATACAAAAAAATTTGTTGTCGTGTCACTTTGACGTTTCACACATAAAATATGTTTGTTCTGTCCCTAACTAGCCGTAACCATCAAATAACTATTCTCGTTCGTGGCACAATGACAAATGTCATGCGAAGTTTAATTTTTACATATCAGCACAGTATGTGGCACATTATCATCGATAATATGCCCTAAAAACATTGCGATTTAAAGGCGATGTCCGAATGATGAACCTGCCCCACCTGTAAAGTAAAATTACCCTGATCGCAAAATTATGTCATGACAAAATATTAAGTTACATCACAACTATCGACGCAATCATTGTGTATACGCATATACACGCCAAGTCGAAGGCAAATAAGAAAATACGGTTTGTATGAATGCAGGCTTATAAACGTAAAACAAAACCAACAACAACATGAAGGGATGATAAAGCAACAAATACAAATGAAAGTAAACTACAGATAGTTGATATAAAGTTTGTTTGGCTATAGTGCAAATTGTTTTGTTTATGAATTATATTCTTATTATCAGTTCACCTAGAATACTACATGTCACACTGCTCTAAAAAATTTTCCATATGACGTCATTTTATATCGTAGGTTCTTTCTTTGACCAGTCCACCTAGAATACTACACTACAGGCCACACTCTTTAAAAATTTTGCTATATGACGTCAATTTATGCCGTCGGTTCCTTCTTTGACTATTGTAGGCAGCACTAAAATTATAAAGAATGTTTTGATTTTTTTTGTGTTTAAGCTGTCATATTGATAAAAAAAATTGTAAACAAACAACAAGAAAAATATTTTAATAATATATATTTTAAATAATATATATTTTAAAATTTAATAAAAAGCTATTGGTAAGTATTAATTCATAATATTATTATACAATTATGCATTTTAAATTGTGGTAAATATGTAAACACGTACAAAATGTGTACACATTTCTTGTAATTTAAGGGAAGGCATTACCTTACTTTTAGCACTCGTATAAATATTTTCTTTTATCTGTTTATTCTTTTTATGAACATGACTGCCGTCTATAGTTCAAAGAATAAACTGTAGACATAAGTTTGATGACATAGAAAGCAGTGTGGCCTGTAGATTCCAGGTGCACTGCTTCGACTGTTATAGGCTAAAATTATATATTATTATAAAATTATGCATTCTAAATTGTGTTAAATATGTAAACACGTACAAAATGTGTACACATTTCGTGAAACTTACGAGACGACATAACCTTATTTTTAGCACTCATAAATTTTTTTTCTGCTTATTTTCGTTTATTCTTTTTATGAACATGACTGCCTTCTACAGTTCAAAGAATAAACTAGACATAAATTTGATGACATAGCAAACAGTGTGGCCTGTAGTGTTCTGCACTGATATTATGCAGACAAAATAAATATTGTATTCGCTGACAATAATAATATATAAATAAAAATATTCCGGTCAAATCATTTAATATAATGAAAATAATCAAAGGTTAATAAAATATGATAATATAGAAATAACAATAGAACGTTTCCCATCACCACGTACAGATGGACTAGTACGTTTAATTAAAAGATGGTTCAACTATGCTAAGGACCGAGTACAATGAATTAGAATCATCTAAAAATTATTAATTAAGGTCGTGTATGTTCTAAAATTTTCGATTTAGATTATGTATATTTTTATTAAAGATTATTAATGTAATGAAAAATGTAAATATTTTTAAAATAAGATAAGAATTATGAATTATTTAATAAATTTAATTAAAATAATATTTTAATGCATAATATAGGAATATGTTGCTATGAACTATAAAACTAAATTTCAATTTTGTTTTTACTTCATAGCAACTTTATATTCTTATATTATGCATTAAAATATTATTATTTATAATTATATGATTTTTTTAATAATATATTTTATAAATAATAATTTATAAAAATTATTATTTATAAAATATATTATTAAAAAAATATTATAAAATAAATATATTATTTAAAACAAAGAAATATGTTTAAAATGTCATGAATTTCTAACAATGAAATGTAAATTCATAATACAGAATGTGACATTTTACCAATTTAAACAATATCAATAATTAACAACGATTTACGATTTTTATTTCAATATCTCTAATCATTAATTATTTTAGTTTAAACACAATACCAACCGTATTTTTTTATTTGCCTTCTGACTCCTGTGGCCCTCTGATAATTCCCCGGGAGTAGGAATAATTTTTTTTGAGTTGCAGTCTTTGCCCAGACATTTTTCCCCAATTTTCCGTTTCCCAAAAATAATTCTGTCAATTGGGGAATAAATTTACGAGAAAAAAATTTAATTATTCGCGGCCGACACGCGATCGCAATAAAATAAAAAAAGAAATGCAGTAAACTATTTTATTACTGCGTTTTACCAAAATAAATTTGGTTTATTTTTGGATAATGATGTTTCCAATTGATTACCAGTTTTCAGATTTACAGCCATAATATTGCTATAAATAAATACAATAAATTTCGGTGAAATTATATTCCCAGTTAATTCTTTCCTAAAATAAGCATGGAATAATCAAAGCCATAATTGCTATATGGGGAATCATGTCCAAAAGCCAGAATACACTTTAGAGGAAAAGGGAGTACAACTGCTACAAAATTTAAAATTTCCATTCCCTGGAAATAACCATAACAGGGATACTGGACCACTGGTGAGAACGTATTCATAACAATTCAGTGACCGGATATGATGGCAAATTCGCAACAATATTGTGAGGATATATATAATTGAATAAATATTCATAAAACTAAATATTTATTTCGTTTAAAAGGCATATAAAATATTTCTCGTAAGGCACAAATTTACATGACAATAAACACTCGTCAGTCGAAATATAAAATTCGCTATTGGTAATTAATTGGCTGACACAATGACGGATTTGGTGGCTGGTAGTAAATTTTTTGTATCGCTTGCAGATTTAGGTCATCCAAATTAGTTCGACACTTATTTTCGGCTTTCTTTGGTGATGGATCCAAATCGTGTCCGATCGTGGAGTTAACTTTTTGTCGGAATTTCGTTGAATATTTATAAAAATCGGCCATCTCGAAAGGTTTACTAATTTCTTTGTATGGGCGATATTTCGCCTGTTGAACTACAGTTATATTTTTAGGAGCTTCGTATCTAATTATATCTTGATCAGCGGTGACAGACTGCGACTGTAGTGGGGATGATGTCATAATACGATTATTTTGTACGCGCGTAGTCGATGATTTGCCGATATTTCCATCGGATGAAGGTGGCATTGATTGGTAATAATCAGGATATATCGTTGTTAAATATAAATCATCATACGGCATAACGTGATTTGGATTTGGCAGTCCCATGACATAATTACGATTTGGCAGTGACATCGAATGTGATGAAAGTTTCGGTTTTGCGGAATCATTCGTTCGATGATGAATTTGCGGTGTAGGATTTGATGGTTGATTGTAATCATGTTGGTGACAAACTTGTGAAATAGCTTTATAACCTGTATCACCATTTAACCGTTCGTTGTAACCGACACTCTTGTAAATGGACGAGACCATTGGCGAATCTAGTGATGTCTCAGACCAAACCTTATCCTTCTGCTTTTTATTTTCACTGTTGATCGACGAAATTGAAATAGAGTCGGAACTCTCATCATGCTTCGAAATGTGCGGTGCAGAAATAAACTCAAAATTACCAAGTGACGTGGATTTCGCTGGTTGCTAAAATTTCAAACATACGATTAATAATCAGGCGAGAAATATAAGCGAAAATTAACTGGGAGTACCTGAGGAACTTGTGTCTTTTGCGTCACATTCTTTTCAATTTGATTGGTCTTTCGATCGAGCGACGAGAATCGATTATCCATTGTGCACCATATCCGTTCATTATTCTCCATGGTATACCAGTACCCACCCAGACCTCCATTATGATGTGATGGTTTTAATTTAGGATTATGAAAAACAGCCGAGCCAGTCGGATATTGTGCGAAATCATCACTAATTGGATTTACGTTCCCATAGTTCGATGAAACTATATCTCCATTTAAGAGCTGGAGATCTTTATAAGGCGATTCACCTTCTGCTGTTTGGTTGCCGGAATAACTATACTCATCCAAAAACGAAGATTTTTTTATTTTATCTTTTATATTACCATATACCTGCTTATGGCTCATCGATATTGATGGAATTGTATTATTGTTTGAATACGAAAGGTTAGTAATTTTCTCATTTGGCTGATACCGCCCTGGCTGATTAATTGTCATTGGCATCGCTATTTTGATTGAATTATGTCGCACAATGTGCTTACTATTTTCTGGTGTCGTTATATGGGGCAGTTGCAGCATTAAAATATTCTTCTCTATCGTTTTAAGCTTCTCCTGGGCCAAATCATGACATTGCCGATGCGTTTTCCGGATTACTTTAGTTTGACTTATGTCATTTGCTAATTTCATTGCCGCTTCAGAAATTTGCAGCTGTAACTTTCTTTCCAACAATAATTGGGTTATTTCGTCTTTTTGTTTTGCAGCCACAAATCCATTCGGAGAAGTTCCATCTGGTGGAGAATTTAATAAATTCTCAGGTAATTTAAAGCTGGTACCGATAATTTTACGTCGAATCGAAGATTTTATTGTATTTGTATTAGGAATGGGTGGCGTTGGAGTAGCAGTAGCTATCTTTAAAAGATTATTCTCGTCCCTTATAATTTGGGACAATAGCTTACACTTCTCGCTCAATTTATTTTCTAGCTCAATTTTTTTTTGTTTCAAAGTCTGGAGGTTTGCATGATTCGAACAACTTGCCTGTAGAAATAATGTCGATGGAATATCAGTATTATTAGTACTGCTGCTATTTTGTGCAACGATAGCTCTCTCCGAAGTCATAATAAAGCAAGGGGCTGCAACTACAACCTCCTGTCTGCTACAAAATGTTTTATTTTAATTTCACTATCGTCTTCAATTATTAATAAACTTTTGACATATTCGAAAACACACAACAATATCAACAAATTAAATACCAAAACAAATAAAATGTGGTAGCCATTTTATGTTTCCTAATCGAATTACTTTATAAAACAAATTATATAATTGTATATATCTAAAACCTCGTTAAATTATATAATTAAATTATTTATGGTAAATATTTTACTGTGAAAACTATTAAATAAAACGAAATAAAAATAAAATAAACAGAGTATTGTACAATTTTATGACATTTTAACTTATCTAATTATTTTTTTTTTCAAAAGTGTTGTCAAATGTCAACACTATTTATAATATTACCCTCTAAACATTGCGCAACTTTTATGTACGGTTGGCGAAGACTTGTTTATACTAAATTCTTATGGTGTTTTCCGTGGCACAAAAATCTTGATCCCGGATCAATAATTTAACGTAAATTTTTGATCCAACATAGCTTTGTTTATATTTTTTGTCGTTTTATTTTTTGATCCCGGATCAATTATAAAATTCAAAAAATTTGTTGAATTTTTGGATTTTATAATTGTAATGTAAATGTACAATTTCTGTAAAAACTAATAATTATGCTATTCAAAAATAAAAGTTACTATGAAAAGAAAAGCACGGAGTACATGAAACAATCAACACCATCTTTTCGAACCATAGTATTACGTAAAATGCGGCTTGATGTTTAGAAACAGAAAAATCCCAACAAAAACACCCAAAATTCGATTCTTAGTTTTTTCTGATTTATAACTTAAAATAAGGATAATTTTACCACAAAATGAAATGAATGAATGAATCAGAAGTGATTCTTCATAATATAATTTACATTTTATTTTATATAAACACTTGGTAACCTTACTGATCGTAAGAAATGCCATTCTATAATCTTTTAGGCGAGTTGTGGAGCTTTTCACAAGACACTTCATTTTGATTAAAAGTTTACAATTTTTATTACCAAATGCTGCACTACTAAACTATCCACTAACTATTTTATAATATTTTAATCACTTTAAATTATAATTTCAAGATTTTTTACGTGCGTAAAATTTTGCTGTCACTTTGTACAAAAACAAAAAGTGGTTTGGTTGTTTTTTTTTGTGATATGAGACCGCCATATGCTTTTTTTATGTAACCATCTTGCTCTGGCTTGTGACACATGAAATAACAAATTTGATATGGGAAATTATTTTACATTCATTCTATAGTATATAATTCTATGGTGTGCCATTATTATAATTTGTTATTTATGATTTTTTTTTGCTGTGTTCAAATGTGGTTTGCGTAAATTAATATATTAAACAAATTAATAATCATATTTCATTTTATTTATTATATTTAAACTTGTTTATACCATACATTTTTTTTCATCAAACGCGAACAAAAACACCAACACTAATGCACTAAAACAAAATATATTTTTTCACTTTCATTGCGAATTGTCAAAACTTGATCTATTTTGAAAACCACAAAGAACTCACCAATAGATTTGATCTAGATCAAATCTATATCGATCAAATCTTTTTGTACGATAGAACTCCAAGTTACATGTATTTACTCCAATACCCCTAAAATGTGATCACCAAATATTCCACCGAATTGCGACAAAGAAAAAACTCGTTTTAACAAAACAAATAACCGAAACTAACGGTAGGTCCCACGGGCAACCTGCGTTACTTTCTTGCTAAACATGTTTTTGCCATTACCTATACATATAACCATTTTGAACCGGAAAAACAACAATTTTTTTTTCAATTTTTTGCGAAAATCCCTGATTTTGAAAGGATAAAAGTTATAGTCACAGTTTCCATATGTTAGGTTAGTTTGGGTTAGTGATGTAATTTTGAGTTGAGCTTAGATTAAGTTGTTTTCAATATGTCGTCTTATTCACCTGCAATGGCAGGTTCGATTACAAAATGCGAGCGAATTTCAAAATACGATTTTTCCAATAGTCGCGTTGTCTGATGGTTAGCCTTACAGATTTTGAGCGGAGAAGATTTAAGCCCCATTTACATGTAGAAAATTGTTTCGTCTGCAAATTTTTGTAGGTAAATAAGAAGCATCCACTATATAAAAATATTCAATTTGCGAGAAAGAAATAAACATATATAGTAACGCCATAATTTTTTTATAGGAAAATTATTAATTTATTTTTAATTAGTTCAAATGAGAAATTTACATTTTTATCTATGGCGTCTGTTTTTATTATGATTCCTTAATCTTTTGTAAATAGAAAATAATTTTTTTTGTTAATTTTAAAAATGTTGCCATAAAAATATTGGGATCGAATATATTTTATAGCAATATTTTCATTTTTATAGTGGTGTTTGCAGTGTAGTGGCTCAAAAAATCTTCTACAAAATTTTGTTGGGATATATTACTTTTCTTGTCTCTCATGTGCAAAAAGTAAATGTTATATCTCTTTCATTTTGTAGAAGAAAAATGTTGGTCGTCGTATGTTTCATTTATTTTGAGTTATCATGTAAGAACTGAGTTTAAGTTGTTGCAATATGTCATCTTATTCGCTCGCAATCCAGATACGATTACAAAATGGAACGAAGCATAAAATTTATCTACATAAAAAATCTATAAAAAAAATATTTTTGTTTATAGAAAACTGTTTGCAACTAAAACTGCTATATTTTTTTGGGGGATGAAACCTATAAAATAAAGTTATAAATAATCTATAAAATAAATTTTTTTTAGTGGGACGTTGATAGGTACTCAATAAAATAAATTTTTCTCACATATAAATAATTTTTTTTTGGTAATTTGGAAACGAGATTAGTAAAATTAATAATAATTTTAGTGAACAAAAAAATAACTGTCTGTGGTATGTAATTATAGTTCAGTTTTTAATGTTGCATTTTTATTTAATAAAAAATCGGTGGCTATTTCCGCCATTTTAAATCTAATCATCGAACCATTTAATCAACCAATATATACAACGATTTTTATTTTTAGTCGGCAGAAAAATGCGCTAATCGATTAAATCGAAAAATTTTTTAATTTTATTTGTTGTAATTTTCTTCCAAATATATTTTAGAAATATTATATGTACTATTCTACACATTTATTTTAAGGCAAACATTCAACTGCGCGAGGTGCCAATATCAAGAAGACTGTGAAATCGTATAGCGAACCATTTAAATAATATCGAACCGTTAAATAAAAATGGCAAAAAGCATGTCAACTAATTTAAAAGAATATTTTGTTTAGTAACAAATTATTGTTTTATTTTATTTTTATTTAGTCATCGATATCTTTAAAGTATAAAGTTAATGAAAAATTATAAGACAACATAGAAATCGCAGTGGTTTTTTTTTAATTTGTTTATTTTTTATTTATTTATATTACGACTGAGTCTTACTGAGTCGTACCCATTTAGTAATTTACATTGCATAATAAAGTATTTGATTAGTCGGCGTAATCAAGTGATTATCCCCAGTTACGTGTAACTCCTCCTCAGATTTTTCGCCTCAGTAAGTCTACTGACCTCCTGGTCGCGATAGTGGTTCGGTGCTTTGCAGTCTTCTTCTTGGTGTGGTAGTCAGCATACAGCGTATGTCCAGATTTTCATGCTGGTGCAGACGTTGTAGGTGTTTAGTTGCATGATGCTTGATTTCATCCGCGACAAGCTCGATCTTTAGATCTCGATGGAGGTTGTCGTTTCGAATGTACCACGATGCATTAACAATGCATCGCAGGATTTTATTTTGAACTGTTTGTATGATTTTGATATTTGTCTTCTTGGTACAATCCCAGAGTTGGTTACCATATGTCCATACAGGTTTCAGGGTTTGTTTGTATAACAGCAGTTTGTTATGGATCGCTAGTTCAGATTGTTTCCCTAAGAGCCATTGCATTTTTCTGAATTTTATGTTTAGTTCTTCTCTCTTCTTTTTTATGTGTTCCTTCCATCTAAGTTTAGCATCTAAAGTCATGCCGAGATATTTAGCAGTGTTTACATGCGGTACTACTATCGAGTTTATCTTTATTGGTATATGATTAACTGTTAGATTTGTAAAGTTCACTTGGATTGATTTTGCTTCATTTAATTTAATTCGCCATTTCTTTGTCCAATTACATATCAGGTTAGTAGCCTTCTGTAATTTACTAGTGGAGTCATTGATGTTCTTTGATGTTGCAAGCATTGCCGTGTCATCGGCGTCATCAAAAGTTGCCATAGTTGCTTCAGTAATTGGTATATCTCTAGTATATAGGAGATGACCCAAGAACACTCCCTTGTGGTACTCCTGCTGTTATTCTTTTTAGTTGGGCGTATTCATTCTCATACTTTACTCGGAAGTGCCTCTCTGATATGTATGATTTTAAAATTTGAAAAAATTGCTCCGGAAAATCTCGATGAGGTTTGAATTCTAACCCCTGGTGCCATACTTTATCGAATGCTTGCGCTACATCAAGGAATATAGTTGAGCATATTTATTTGCTTTCTAGAGATTTCTCGATTACATCAGTAGTTCTATCGTACAATGTTTTTCCCTAAATCCAAACTGATGTGTGGGGATTTTCGATAATGTTGGTAGCAGAGAAATTGGCCTATATGAAACTTTATCATTCGGAGGTATGTTCGGCTTAAGTATCATAATTACTTCTGCAACTTTCCATTGGTACATATCTTAGTCGAAATGCTGCATTAATTATATGCACTTGTTTCTTCAATGCTTTCTCCAGTAACACTTTTATTATCTGACCCGTTATAAGATCATATCCTGGAGCCTTATACGCGTTCAGATTATTCTTGATTTCCCATTTTAGTTCTTTCAATGTTACAGGTGTAATTTTTATTTCATCCTGTTTATTTATCGGGGTATTATTTTCCTCTTCCGTATGTTTGGGCATTTCGAGCCCAATTTTCTTTATTTTTAATTGGAGGAACCTGAAGTTTGGGTCTTTTAAGATTCTTAGTTGCTTTCCATAATGAATAATCAGTATCTTTTTGCCCAGTTAGAGTGCTGAGGTATTTATTAACTGACTGATTTTTAATGTCTTTTATTAGGTATTTTAATTTTTAGCACAAATGGTTAAATACCCTCTTATTTTCCGGGTTTCGTTGTTTTTGCCATTTCTTCCGTGCTTTTCTTTTATTTTTCAGAAGTTCTCTCACTTCCTCTGGATAGCTAGCATTGCACTTCATTTCCTTACTATTATTAGGAGTGCTTGCCCACGCAGCACTTTGGATATTATGGATGAGCTTATCTAGTTCGTCTTCTATTTGGGCTGGTCCCTGTATTGGGTTCTGCAGACTAATTCTTCCTGTTAAATGTGTTTGGAAGAAATCCCAATTGGTTTTGGAGCTCGTTAATTTCGGGTTGCTCTCTTTCATCATCATTGTTTGGCTAAGTATCATAATAACTGGTGAATGATCTGACGATAGACTTTCGCTGTTCTCTACATAAGATATAATTATCTGAAATCCCTCTTGTAATAAAGAAGTCTATAAGATCTGGAGCCTTATTGATATCCGTAGACCCATAGGTTGGTGTACTGCCTGAGTGAAACGGCACCACTAACAAACGAGGATATTGGTGGCGATTGGTTAGATCCTGAAGCAATACAAATCAGTGAATGGGACTGGAAAATTATAAATCTTTGCCAGCTAGAATATGATTAACTGTTAGATTTGTAAAGTTCACTTGGATTGATTTTGCTTCATTTAATTTAATTCGCCATTTCTTTGTCCAATTACATATCAGGTTAGTAGCCTTCTGTAATTTACTAGTGGAGTCATTGATGTTCTTTGATGTTGCAAGCATTGCCGTGTCATCGGCGTCATCAAAAGTTGCCATAGTTGCTTCAGTAATTGGTATATCTCTAGTATATAGGAGATGACCCAAGAACATTCCCTTGTGGTACTCCTGCTGTTATTCTTTTTAGTTGGGCGTATTCATTCTCATACTTTACTCGGAAGTGCCTCTCTGATATGTATGATTTTAAAATTTGAAATAATTGCTCCGGAAAATCTCGATGAGGTTTGAATTCTAACCCCTGGTGCCATACTTTATCGAATGCTTGCGCTACATCAAGGAATATAGTTGAGCATATTTATTTGCTTTCTAGAGATTTCTCGATTACATCAGTAGTTCTATCGTACAATGTTTTTCCCTAAATCCAAACTGATGTGTGGGGATTTTCGATAATGTTGGTAGCAGAGAAATTGGCCTATATGAAACTTTATCATTCGGAGGTATGTTCGGCTTAAGTATCATAATTACTTCTGCAACTTTCCATTGGTACATATCTTAGTCGAAATGCTGCATTAATTATATGCACTTGTTTCTTCAATGCTTTCTCCAGTAACACTTTTATTATCTGACCCGTTATAAGATCATATCCTGGAGTCTTATACGCGTTCAGATTATTCTTGATTTCCCATTTTAGTTCTTTCAATGTTACAGGTGTAATTTTTATTTCATCCTGTTTATTTATCGGGGTATTATTTTCCTCTTCCGTATGTTTGGGCATTTCGAGCCCAATTTTCTTTATTTTTAATTGGAGGAACCTGAAGTTTGGGTCTTTTAAGATTCTTAGTTGCTTTCCATAATGAATAATCAGTATCTTTTTGCCCAGTTAGAGTGCTGAGGTATTTATTAACTGACTGATTTTTAATGTCTTTTATTAGGTATTTTAATTTTTAGCACAAATGGTTAAATACCCTCTTATTTTCCGGGTTTCGTTGTTTTTGCCATTTCTTCCGTGCTTTTCTTTTATTTTTCAGAAGTTCTCTCACTTCCTCTGGATAGCTAGCATTGCACTTCATTTCCTTACTATTATTAGGAGTGCTTGCCCACGCAGCACTTTGGATATTATGGATGAGCTTATCTAGTTCGTCTTCTATTTGGGCTGGTCCCTGTATTGGGTTCTGCAGACTAATTCTTCCTGTTAAATGTGTTTGGAAGAAATCCCAATTGGTTTTGGAGCTCGTTAATTTCGGGTTGCTCTCTTTCATCATCATTGTTTGGCTAAGTATCATAATAACTGGTGAATGATCTGACGATAGACTTTCGCTGTTCTCTACATAAGATATAATTATCTGAAATCCCTCTTGTAATAAAGAAGTCTATAAGATCTGGAGCCTTATTGATATCCGTAGACCCATAGGTTGGTGTACTGCCTGAGTGAAACGGCACTACTAACAAACGAGGATATTGGTGGCGATTGGTTAGATCCTGAAGCAATACAAATCAGTGAATGGGACTGGAAAATTATAAATCTTTGCCAGCTAGAAGGTTTGGATGGCAATTCAGCCTTACAATGTGGGTTTAATTTAAAAGTAATCAAAATAAATGTTACCCAATAAATATTATTTAAGACAAATTTGTTTTCAGTCGGCTCCACCGTCTACTAGAATAGATTCATCTCAGCTACCAGCTTCTCCAATTCAAATAAGTTTATAATAATTTTGAACAAAATACTTTTATATTTCCAAATGTGTGTATGTATTTTAGTTAGCTCCGGAATCTGTTAGAGGCAATTCATCACAGCCATCTTCATCTAATGGCATACCTGCTTCAGCAATGGAAGTAAATAATAGAGATTTGTTTTCATCAAAATATAAAATGATTTTAGAATTGAGAATTCTAAAATGTGTACTAATTGTATTTCAGTTAGAACAATCAGAAGATAGCAATGAAACATTCAACCATATCCTCTACAAATTGAATCGGCAACATTAGAATCGTCATTGCCTTCAATAAAATATGTACCATGTGTTTTTCTAGCAGACTGTTAGAAATTATGTTGATTTATTTTTTAGATAAATTTTCCATTTCCTCTCCGGATTTAAAAATACGATTTTTCCAGTAACCGCGCTTTCCATGCGTAACCTACCATTAGTTTCTGGCTTAACATGTTTTTACCATTATCTAGATACAGTTTGAATCGGAAATTCAACAATAATTTTTTTCAGTTTTTTACGAACATCCCTGATGTTAACATTACTGACTTTTCGGTTATTTTGAGATAGTGAACTAATATTGATTAGAGCTGAGTTTAAGGTGTCACAATATGTCGTTTGCAATCCAGATTCGATTACAAAATGTCACCGGATTTCAAAATACGACTTTTCCAATAACCGCGCTTTCCGTGGGCAACCTATCGTTAGTTTCTTGCTAAAAATGTTATTACCATTACCTATAATCATTTTGAACCGGAAATTCAACAATAAATTTTTTTCGAAATACCCTGACGGTTAGTTAGATTTACTGATTTTATTATCACAGATTTCGTATGTTTCGGTAATTTTGAGTAGAGTTGAGTATAAGTTATTGTAATACGTCGCCTTATTCGCCTGCAATCCAGGTTCGATTACAAAATGTGACCGAATTTCAAAATAAGATTTTTCCACTACCTTTAGTTTTTTGTTAAACATGTTATTACCATTAGTCATAATCATTTTGAACCGGAAATTCCACTATAAATTTTTTCACTTTTTTGTGAAAATCCCTGATTACCCTTACTGATTTTGAATGGATAAAATTTATTGTCACAGATTCCATATATTTTTGAGTATAGCTGAGTTTAAGTTGTTGCAATATGTCGTCTTATTTGCCTGCAATCCACGTTCGATTACATGTGATTAAATGTGAACGGATTTCAAAATACGATTTTTCCTATTGAAAAATTTACTGTCACAGTTTCCATATGTTTCGGTTATTTTGAGTTAGTGGTGTAGTTTTGAGTAGAGCTGAGTTTAAGTTGTTGGAATATGTCATCTTATTCGGCTGTAATCCAGGTTCGAATACAAAATGTGACCGGATTTCGAGATACGATTTTTCCAATAACCGCGTGTAACGTTCGTTCAATTGTGTTTGCGGGTAAATGTCGCGACCACCCTGTTGTGTGTTTTGAGTAATGATTGTGTGGTTGTACTTGTAATTAGGAACCGGCTCGTGCAGCGGTAAATTTTCAAATGAAATATACAAATCAGAATTGAAAATAAATTGTGACAACTCGTTCATTCGAAGTTAAATTTTCATCACACAACCGCATGTATTTGATCACTTGGTTTTTTATTTCAAGTTAGCTCAATAGGATCTATCACGTAAGTTGTTTCTTTCTTACTTGTGTGTACCGTAATAGTGCGATGGCTAATAATTTTTTTGTTTCCCTGTTAAAAAAAGGGTAAAATTCAGCATAAACTCGCGTCCAGTGACCCTATTCAGGTAATGGCCCGGTAATAGGTAATTTTTAATGTAGCAGCTATCCCCCAGACATTCTTACCCAATTCTCCGTTTTTCAAAAGTTAATTCTGCCAATTGGGAAATAAATTTACGGGAAAATATTTTAATTATTCGTTACTAACAAGCGATCACAGTAAAACAAGAAAAGAAATATCGAGAAATAGTTTACTGCGTTTAATTGTTTTTTGTTGATATTTTAATCGAATAATATTCCTGCAAGTTAATACAATATTGTTATAAGTTAATACAATAAATTTCCGTTAAATTTTATTCCCTTTTAATTCTTTCCTAAAATAGGTATGGAGTAATAAACGTCAAAACTGCTACAATGGGGAATAATAATAAAGGATAATACGATAATACTGCATTACGATTAAGAATTAGGGATTAAGAATAATACTGGATTACGCATTAAGAATAATACTGCATTAAATAATTTGTGCCACGCAACGACACAATTGTAGGTTTTTATGGAGCGGTCACGATAAAACGGTCAACGATACGCCATTGTACGAGCTCATCACCTTGGATCAAGCATGTGATGTATGGTGCATGTGGCAGCGCCGATTCGTTCACACTTTGTATGCTACTGGTAAAACGCGTACTGGATATAAATACATCTCGTGCGGTTGTTTAAGTTAAATATGTGAATTGAAAAAAAAATTAAGAAATTAGAAAATTACGAAAAAAAATTAAAAATAAGAAAAATTTCAGTTTTAGTTCGTAGTGATAATTTAAAAAAGGAAATATAAAAAATTAAAAAAGCAGAGTATGCACATACATAGTGAAAAATCAAATATCAACAATTAAGTGTCGTTAGAAAGAAAAAACGTGTCGCATATAGGTATTGTAGTGCTAGTGAATTGCTGTTGTTTGGTTTAGTGATATACGCATTGCTGTACAACTACACGCCACATCATAGAGCTCTGGAGATCGGGTGAGCGTATATTATAATCCCTATATATATTTATTCACACATAATTTTTTTCTAATATAAGTTGAATTTTTCACGTCAAATGGTAATTTTTCTCGCAACAAATTTTTTTCTTACGCAATTAATGGTTGTTTATGCTATTTTTTATTTCATTATTACATAGAATTACGGTTGTCCATTTTTATTGTTATTTAACTTTTATATCCATGGACTTAACTTTTAAGAGTGAATGTAGAAAATCCTTATTGTTTTTCTCTAAATTACGGTTAATAATTATGTTCAAAAATAATTTACTATATGCGTTTTATTGATTTAAAAATGGAAGTTTAAGTTACTTTATCTTTGGTGCGGAAGAGAAAACTTCTGACGCAATGGACGTTATGGTGGCAAGATGTGTTGGTCATTTCTTTTAGGCAACTGAATTAATTCAATTATTTTTGAATTAATACGCGCGGTTTAAAATGACGAATTCCTACTCCGAACCCTACCATCGCTGGGCACACGGCAAAAAATATATGTATTTTATACGCGTTTTCCGTGGGCTACTTACGGTTAGTTTTTTGCTAAACATGTTATTACCATTACCTATAATCATTTTAATTCGGAAATTCAACAATAATTTTTTTTCAAGTTTTGCGAAAATCCCTGATGGTACTTGCCTTACTGATTTTGAACGGATACAATTTATTGTCACATTTTCCATATGTTTCGGTAATTCGCTTTCTTGCTAAACATGTTATTATTATTACCTATAATCATTTTGAACCGGAAATTAAGCGAAAATCCCTGGTAGCTAGCCTTACTGATTTTGAACGGATACAATTTATTGTCGCAGATTCCGTATGTTTCTGTTCTTTTGAGTTAGTAATCTAATTTTTAGTAGAACTGAGTTGAAGTTGTTGCAATATGTCGTCTTAGTCGCCGTTCGATTGCAAAATGTGACCGGATTGCAAAATACGATTTTTCCCAAAGAAGCCCCATGTAGCATTTGTAAGGGTTTTTTTTTGTGTTTACGCTTTGTAGAACTACATAATATACAAACTCAACAATTATTGTAGCAGCTGTATACATAAAGAGCCGTTAGTTGTATGTTTGTACATATATGCTCAGCGTCCGATACTATAATACCCTTAAAATATCAAAAATTACCTAAACCATAAATGATTTTATCATTTTTAACCATAAATAATAAATCCGGAGACATTTCTAGAAACGACTATTTCTGTATTGTTTTAGTCGAAAGACAAAATCTGATTCGAGGTCAGACCATTGTTCTCTATTTCATATATGTATGCATGTATTGAAGCTGTACAATGTACATATAACAACGACTACGTAACAAAGTTATATAAATAAAAACCGTGAGCTGGAAGTGACTCATCGCTGAATGGATACAATCACAATTCGGAGAAAACGGAAGATTTATTGTTTTTGGAATCCCCCAGATTAATGTATAAACTTTGTCCACAATACGTATTCAAACCCACATGAACTTTCTATTTTTTTAATAGAATAGATATTTGGTTTTTTTTATTATGGGTAGAAATTCGCATGTAGAAATCGCTTATTGGATTTGAATTGAATGTTTTGTTGACTAATATTTACAAAGATTTTACGTAAACAAAATTTATGTGCAGAGTTTTTAAAAGAATATCGTAAAACTACTCGTATGTAAAAATTAAACTATAAAAATTGACCTTGCTTTCGATATCGATAGAAAGTACTGGAAAAAATCTAAGAAAATTAATTTAAAACTGCAATACAGTAAAACTAGTTTTTATCTGTTACATACAATTGAAGAAAAAACTGAATTTGGTTAAATAAATTTTATCTTTATAATATGTAATATGATAAAATGGCATTGCATGGCTTTGTATTCGAATTACAAATGTGTACAATTATGTGTGTATGTGTGTGTGCAAAGGTGGAAAATCGGGTCACAGTAAATCAATATTATATAGCAACATAATCATCATTTTTAAAATCAAGTGATCATCATCAAAAACATCACATGATTTAATCCGTCATAATAGCTCTCCAGAACTGATGAAAAGAGGAACTGAAATTTTGCAATAAAAATATTTCTATGTCATTCAATCTCATATCGGAACTATCTACCAGATTTTATATTTATCTTGGTTGCGAATGAGTTATCAGTTATTTCCTAAAATATGACTTTCAAAGAGTTTTCACATTAGGCTAACTTTATGTTAACAACATAACATGCAAGATAACCACTTAGATCTTAAACATAAGCCTATACAATTACCAGTTAAATAAGACTAAGTTGGTTGCTCTTCGATAAATATTTTGGAAGTTACAGTTTACTATTTGTGTACTTTTTTTCTGAACCAAATTTTTCAAACACTTTGTATCTCAAAGGATATTAAAAATTGACCCCCTCTCCAATATGATTTTTGTCACAGAATGAATCAAGGAATTACTCCTTAACGGATTAGGATCCCAAACCCGGACATACGGCATATATATATATATATATATATATATATATATATATATATATATATATATATATATATATATATATATATATATATATATATATATATATATATAAAGGGTTAGGGAAAACGTTCGCGGCCAGTTTTCTTATTTCAAATGAACTTTATTAAACCAAATATGTGGCATTTTGATCGATGATCTTTTGCCGTTTTTCTGGTAGAGCCATGATCCCATTACTGTAGAACTTCTGTAGTTTAGAGGCGAAAAATCGAGACAACTCATTTTCGCAGGCCTCTTTTGAATTTAATGTAAAACCATTACGATGGTTCTGCATGGACCGGAACAAATGGTAGTTCGATGGTGCAAGGTCATACATATATATATATATATATATATATATATATATATATATATATATATATATATATATATATATATATATATATATATATATATATATATATATATATATAAATATATATACATATATATATATATATATATATATATATATATATATATATATTTATATATATATATATATATATATATATATATATATATATATATATATATATATTTATATATATATATATATATATATATATATATATATATATATATATATATATATATATATATATATGTATATATATATATATATATATATATATATATATATATATATATATATATATATATATATATATATATATATATATATATATATATATATATATATATATATAGAAAGAGAGATCACATGCGCAACCACCAAAAAATTAATTTTAAAAAAACCAATAGTTGTTTTGTTTAACTTTTTAACGATAAAATCACTTTTATAAGCTGTATTATCTGCTGTCTGATTTTCATTTGCATCCATACAAAATCAACTAACTTGAAAATAGAAGACACCAAACCATTTAAATCGTCATCGTTTTGTTAATTGGATGAAACAAAATATAGCATTGAATACCTTAACCACCAACCAGGATTATATTTTGAAAAACATGCTGAAATGAATCCACTTGCCTCCAGCTGGAGCATAATCATCTACTATGATCTCAGAGAATTTGAAGGGGAACTGAAAAATATGAATATACATTATAAGCAATTGAAACCCGTCTGCCAAGAGAGTAATAATCATACAAATGATCCCGGTATTTGCACTGCCACCATTCAACAATTTGATCACCATCTGGAAAATATTAGAAAGGCGAACCAAGTAATTCAGAATTCCAACAAAGAACGAAGACGAGTAAGACGTAGGTGGGGATACAGTGGGATATGTGATGGGAGATTTATTTGGTGTTTTGAATCAACGAGATGCACAACGTTATGAACAATTAATAACAAACCTGGAAGATAAAAGCGAAACACTGATCAATTTAGCTCGAAAACAAACCTCAATTATCAATGCCACTGTAAACATTATCAAACATGATAGTGATCTAACAAGAAACCAACTAAATGTTATGGGAGAGCACATTGAGCTTATACAAGATAGAGTCAACCAACTTTCAGCTGATACAGCATATTTATATAATCACCAATTAATCAACATGTACCATACAACTCATGCTATTCATCAGAAATGTCGAAGATACTCAGAGAACCCTGATTGACATACTCACTCATACGCATAACGGATTAATCAATTCACAGTTAATTTCTCCTACACAGCTTGAAAATGAATTATGGAAAATCAAGGACCACACACCACCGGATGTGACACTTCCTGGTTATCATCTCACTGATATTTATGAAGTTATGACAGTAAGTGCAAGAGTTATGGCAACCATGGTTATTTCCAGCATTCAGATACCGATGATACAATCAAGTGTCTACAACATCTATCGAATAATTCCAATACCTGTTCAACACGAAGCTCAACATTTCATCATTAAACCGTCAACCACATTTTTGGCGGTGAGCAATAGTCGTGAATATTATTCACCAATGGCGGTCTCGGATTTAAATCGATGTGTTACTATCAACACTCATAAATTAATATGCCATGTTGCTCCGATATACAACACACAATCTGACGTCAGTACGTGCGAAATGAACGTTTTTCAACACATTAACGAGCTCCATCACAGTTGCCACATTCAGTCGTTTAACTTTATCAACTATTGGGCTAAAATTAATGAACACCACAAATAGATTTTCAGTATAAGCGGTAAGAAGGTGTTTCATCTCATTTGTAGAAAAACAGTTACCCCGATTAAACTAGAAGGATGTGGAATATTAAACATCAATGATGGTTGTACATTGAAGGATGAAACATTTCAGATTTTTGCGCCATCCACATCAAGTTCCAGCTTAATTTCAGCATTTATTCCAACTATAAATGCTAGTATTGTTAATCATACGTTTAACTACTCTGATATTCATATGACCAAGATACCAATATCAAGAATATACACTAACCAACTGGAAACATTAATCACGGAACGTAATAATGACCTTCACTGGAATGCTGACCCTAACCGCCACGATGTTCATCATTACAGTATAGCCTATGTCAATCTCGCAGTTTTAAGTATAATCATAGCATTAATTATTATATTGTGGCAGAGAAAAAACCAACGAAATCAACGTTCAGCGACTCTTCCTGCACCAAGAATACATAGGCGTTCTGACATAGCAGTTTGACAACAGCTCTTGTCAAGGTGGGGGAGAATGTTGACGCATCATCATAATGTTCAACATAACTACAATAATTTGAATCTTGTTAAATTGCATTTTAATGCATTTGTTGTAAAATTATTGTCACTTTCAAAATATATTGACCTGTTAAATTATGCTGATTGGTTATTATGTATATGCAATTAGACTAGTTTTAAACTTGAAAAATTGTATAAAAGTGAACGATTAATAAAATAAAAAGGTAGTAGACATACATCCAACGGCTTACTTACTTCTTTCTGTGTCTTTATTTGCTTTTAGTTTGAGCCTCATCCGTGGTAACCCAAACTAATCTTGTGAATCTATAAACCACAGATTTTAAGTTCTACAAAATATTTAACAATTCGGAAGCAATTTCGAAGCGTTAACAACCGGATTAATATTTTCTAAGTATTTTTGAGTATGCCGAATCCAATGAAATGATAAAAAAGGTGGTTGGCTTAGTAGACAATTTGTTTTTGGGCTGTTTCTTTCAAAAAAAAAAACATGTGAGTTCCGCCTAATTTTTAAATCAGTAACTGTTTTTTATTATACTTTTCACTATTTGTGGTTATAGAGCAATGAAACACGAAAAATATGAGGTATTGCACGTCATCATAACTTAAAAATTAACAATTTTATAGCCTTAAGGGCTACGACCAAAAGGGACAAATTTCAAATAATTGTGATGGTTAGAGTTTATTAATAAAAAATTACTAGTACCGTCTTTGACAATTAATTAATACCTTAATAATGATTCTAAGATATATAGCTTGTCACAGAGAACTTAGGTTCTATATTTTTAAAAGATGAAATTTTGGTTAAAGTTCACGGAAAATTTTTAAAATAGAAACACATTTCATATGTAATGAACAAGATTTTTATAGTTTATATTTTTACTAGTTTTTTTGTTGCACAGCAGCCTTAATATTTGTTTCTGTTATAGTTATTTATTTATTTTATTTATTTATTTAAAGAAATCTATTCTGCGATTTACATCTATGAAATTCTGAAAATTTAAATTAGAACAAAAATATTAAAAAATCAAATAAAACACAAAAATATAAAACAAATTTTGATTTAACATTTAAAAATTTAAAAAATAATTCTTAAGTATATTTTTGAAGTTGTCCTTTGATAAATTAAAGTCAAATAGGTCGTCGACGATGTTGACAGATTTAGACAACCTATTAATGGGGTTATTTTCTCCATAGTTTGTGGAATGGTGGTCTAGTGCTAAAATTCATGGTTTCGAAATGTTCTGCAAGGCACATGAATTGATATGTTTTCCAAAATGTATGCTGAATCAATGTGACCAAGCAAAACGTTACCAATGAAAGCCGCACCTAAGAGAAATCGTTTATTTTCAAGCGTGAATATTTTGTAATTCGTGCATCTTGTTGAGTACGGAGGTAATCGAGCCACATTTTCATGGAATGGTAAATTGTGGTCGTAATCCCAGTCACTTTTCTTTAACAAGAAAATCAGAAACTTTTTTTGAATGCTTTCAATTCTTTTAATGTGTACAGCATAGTATGAATTCCAGACCGGTACAGCGTATTCCAGTTGAGGTCGAACGTTAGCGAAATAGAGTGAACATAAGGTTTGAATATCTTTAAATTCATCTGTCCATTCAATATGCCGATTGAAACTGGCATTTTCGACATTATTTTGCATTTCTTAATATTTAAGTAAAGCGAGTTTCGATCACACCACTCACTTAATCGATCGATGTCTTCTTGAAGTTTCTTCGTATCTAGCATTCGATTAATAGTTCGAAAAATGTTCACGTCACCAGCATATATGAGCACGTTTGAGTTTTTGGTTATCTCGGTTATTTGACCTATGACAACAATAAATATCCACGGCCCGATGTGAGATCCTTGGGGAACCAGACGTAACTTTAATAACGTTTGATTTCTCATTTCACATTATTACAAATTGTCGATGGTTTGATAGATAAGACTTGAACCAAGTTATGTAATCGAGTGAAAACCCAAAAGGCAATAAACTCTGGAGTGCTTTTTGATGACAGATGGAATCAAATGCTTTACTGAAATCCGTGTACGCTACATCAACTTGATGATGGTTTTCTATCTCATTAATTATTTGACTGGTGAATTCAACCAGATTAGTTGATGTGGATCGGCCAGGCATAAACTCATGCTGGTTTATTGATATATGGCGTGCAATTGTGGATTTAAAGTTGTTGCATAAAACTAATTCAAACAATTTTGGAATTGATGATGTAGTTGATATTCCTCTGTAGCATGTATATAATGTCGTCTCGTTTGCCCGATTTAAAAATTGGTGTAATTTCTGAAATTTTCCATATTTCGGGAAACACCCCGGTGCTTAAGGAGTGGTTGAATAGGTAACATAAGGGAATTGCTAAAATGTCAGCGTACTCCTTCAGAATAGAAGACGGTATATTGTCAAGACCACAACCGTCTCCAAATCCCTTTAGAGTCAATAAAATGTTATCCTCATATATAACAGGAGGAGTTATTGATACGTTGGTATTGCTGGGTTGTTCGTTAATCCACTAGTAACACTTGGTTTATAGACTGATTTGAAAAACTTGGCGAACATGTCAGCTATATCTTTGGAGTTTGAGGAGCTGGTATTGTTATATGTCATATTTGCAGGATATACGCAAATTTCGCCTTTATTCCTAAAGTATTTCCAAAATTGTGTTACATTTACTTTGATTTTTCCTTGAATTGGATTGAAATACGACCTGTATTTTGATTTGAAGTAAATTTCAAATTCGTTACTATGTTGTAGAAACATTGTTTTGTCGGCTTCTAACCCGCTTTTCACCGACCAAATGGCACAGTGGTTAAAGCTTTGGCGTTTGGATCAGGTACCGGGTTCGAATCCCGATAGGGGCAGGATGCAAAGGGAATTTTCATCAACAAATTACGATTTGTGATGGAATGGAACACATCTATGATCCCCTGTCGGAGTGCAAAACTCATGGACCGACCCATCTTCCATGCCAGTATAGGCTGACATGGAGCTATGCAATGTGCAGATGGTGATAAAATCGGACCTATATCCGTACGTCCTCGAATTGGCCTACACTGGCGAAAAAGTAAGGACGTAAATAAGCAAACTGCGAAAGAGTTGGGAGAGCCTTGGCCCCAGAACAGATAGCAGGGATAAATAAAAAAAAAAAAAACCCGCTTTTCTTTGGCATACACTTTTGACTTCCGATTTTTTAAGTTTTTTGTGGTTTACAGCACATAGGTACGTAGAGTTCGAATCTTTGCTGCATAATGCCATTAAATTTATCAACATTTTCTTTTATATCATTGGAATTGAGATTTGTTTGCCAGTTGATGGATTCTAGGTAACTTTGTAGCCCCGCACGGTTTGATTTTTTGAAGTTGTATTTGATTGGTTGTAGGTGTTCCGAACTCGACATTAAATTAGTTGAGTCAAATACAATATCTAAAGTCTTGTTATTGATATCATTAATTACAAAAGGTAACGCGGATTCTGAAATTTTGAAAGTGTCAATGTCGTTGCTGAAGACAAGATCCAGTAATCTATCACGATTATTAGCAATTGTGTTTATCTGGTTCAAATTAGAACCGAGCATGGCGTCCACAAATTAAAATTCGGCATCTGTTGTTATATTACTTGGAAAAATACAATTTAGTTCCGGGTCCAGATTCCATATTATATTTGGAAGATTAAAATCACCAAGCACAAGAACTAAATCTGACGAGTTTGTTGTATTAATAACTTCATCAATCGTGTCGATGCAAGTTTCATAATGATCACATATCATAATGAATTAATAGATTGGTTTGGTTAATTTTGATTTTTATACCAATTTGTTCAACTCTCGATGGGTGATCTTACAGTAAGTGGGTCTCCAAGAAACAAAAGTAATAAACATACAAATTCTTTATAATAATCTCGCCCATTATGTACTTTTCCAAATTGATCATTAATAAAGGTAATAATATTCTCCTTCTCTGGTGAACTGAAGATTTCTTGAACATTTGCGACGGCTAAACCGGAGCTTATTGAGTATGCTAAGAGCAACTCCTGAATTGCTTATTTTCGATCGATCCAATGCAAATACCATATTCTTATCAATCACGTTCTTCATATGTAGCGATGAGTGAAATGAAGCGAATTTTTTTGATTACTTTAGTTTCTTTTCTACTGGTGCATGATATTCACTGCCGCTAGAAAGAAATGTGAGTGAGTTTCGAAATGATTAAGTTTATATCTGTTTCTTGAGATCTACTTGTTGAAGGTTGTGGATCATTAATCGCCAATGTGGAATTGCTTAATATTTGCATTAATATTTCGTTGTTGCTCGAGAAAACACAACTTTGACGGATTTTCTGTTTTTTTCAATATTAAGACCATGACCAATGTCAAAGAGTTTCCATCCATCTTGTAAGAAAACTTCTCGTTTACTTGTTTCAGTTTCATTTTTTCTCCTAATATATTTTTTGAGATTCCGATATGTGCCTTCTTCTGATAATATTCCTCTTTTCCTCTGATTCCTCTGATAACTAATACCAAACATCTGCCAAACGGTAGCTATCTCATCCGCAACAGTGTTAGCGTACATACTTATACTAGTATTTGTCAGCTTGTGAAGAAATCGTCTAATTACGTCTCGATTCGTTGGAAGATCATCTTTTTATAGATTTTCAATAGATTCACCTATGAAATTATATGACGAAAAATATCAGATATGAGATTAAAAATACTAAGTGACAAAACTTACCAATCAACCAACAATGCGGTCTGTACGTTACTTAATGAAATTTTTAAACTTAAAAATCAATATCAAAAATCAATTAATATTTTATAAAACTTATTTTATTATTCGAATGAAGATGTTGCTGGTTTAACTTCTAAAAGAATAGTCATTGTTTAAATTAAACTGATCCTCTTTTATACAGAATTTCATCCTTCGTAATAAATGCGTAATAAATGCGTAAAATTGCATTTTGACGTTCATCTTTTGGTGTATTTTCTTGGCACGATTGACAATTGACAAAATAATGACAACCTCACTGTTTATTTAGGGAATAGTGCGCTTACCACGGGTGGGGGCTTGACCACTATTTCTAAATAAATGTGAAAGTGAAAACAAAACTAATTTGTTGGTATATAATTTTGTTCTGGTTTATTATTGAGAATTTAGTTCTTTATATACAAAAAATAAGTGCTTATAATTAAAATTTATTTTAGTGCAATAAAAATGTTGTATTATTGATTTTATATATCGCTAGCGAATTTATATCATAATTTGATGAGTAAGCTTATACATTACGCATGCTACAAGCATGCTTACTTATATACATACTACATTACAATTATAATATTTGTGCAGATCGTTGATGTTGAACTCGACATATTCCGGGCCGCCTATTTGGGATGATTAGACTTCTGCACGTTGAAGTGGCGAAGATGGTGGGCGCGGATTTGCTCGTCTTTGTCTTATACATTTGATGCCGCAAATGACACCTAAGATTAAAAGGATCCCAGAAATGACATGAGTCATGGTATAATGGTGAATATGATGATTCTTCCCCTCGTGTAGTTGGATCTTCATATTTTCGAGCATCTTTATCTCTTGTTCCAATTTGTCGGTATCTTGAAGCGTTACGTACTGTGGATGATTATGTCGGACTGGGCTATCTTTAATCCGGGTGATGAACTTCTTTAAGTGAATAGATTCAGCTAACGTATTAACCGATCTATTGAATACCTTTTCCAAATGGTTAGACTAGGAGCCGATTACAACGATATAAAAATTTGGATCCCGTAGCACCCAACCAGCTTTGATTTTTACTATGCCTGATCCTTGAAGGTTATACGATTAGCTTTCATGACCGCATATTACATCGACTATTGTTTCATTGTGAATGGCATATACCCACCAATTGTTGGCATTAAGTTTTATCCAGTGCTTTGATGCATTACGGTTATTACGGTTCCGATGGAACATAATTCCTCAAGATTCATCTTCCGTTGTAGGATTGCCACCTCGCACTGAGCTTGGCTGCCCATGATGTTATATATTGGCGATATTTCGCACAAACATCTTCTTCCTTGAAATGATTGACAATTTTTTACTTGCTCTCTAGTGATTAATGCGAGCTGTTCCCGGTGAGCATCTATTGCTAAATATTCTGCCTTGGTGTCGATGTAAGACTGCGAATTCTTGTGTTCGATATTAGGCACTGGAAAAACGACTAACAATGTGTACTCCCGCGTAAATGATAATGGTATGGTGAGTTCTACTAACTATAATGTTTCTTGGAGTTGCTCTACTGCGTATCTTCATGCTATGATATACGTGAAGAAGATCCGGAATGCCATGCCCAGGTATGGTGATCGTTGATGGTACATGTCTTTTAATAATTTCGAGCTCTTGATCCAATTGAGCCGGGGATAGTAATGATGGGTACAAAATGTTCTTGTGTGCATTATGGATTACGTCAAGTAAGGCTTGTTACGTGTCCTCCAAATTTTTAAATATTAATATCAATTCAATGCTTGAAGTTAATATTAAACGAATTTGCTTTTCCCGTATGAAGTACTCGTTCAATTGTTCTAGTTCAGCCTTCAGCGTTCCATGATCATTTATTAGTTTGTTTAATGATTTCATGGTAAGAATTGAGTTATGCTTTATTAGCTTAACTGTGTTGTCTATTATTGGGGTATGATTCCTTATCAGTGCCTCTAATTGATGCTGATTATTGTTTATGGCTTCAAATTGATTTTCGTATTCTCTTGCTTCACGAATCCCAAATATGTCGCCTAACACAACGCCTATTGTGTCGCCTAAACTTCGTTTTGGTCTGCGCACTTCCTTGTTGCTCGCTAATAATAATTCATTATCTGCCTCCAAATTGTTGAACTGCCATTGAATTTGTTGAAGAATTAATTCGTAGTTTATTTGCGCGGTCTTGAATGCTTCAATTTCCTCCCAGTAGTTATTCATATTATAATAGATTATTAGTGACCAATGTCTATGTTGGCCTGAGCGAGTCCCAAAATGCAACACATGGACAACGTCGCAAGCATCAGATGTTTCAATTTGCTCTGGTTTTTCACTTGTCGAGAGGTTGCTCTTCACTCTGGTTGGCTTTCATGGGCATTAGATCCTTTAAATTTTCCTCAATTGGTAGTTTACACAATTTCACAATTGGCCGCTTGAAGGTATTGTTCTCGCACTTCACTGTAGCTACTCGAACTAATTCATCGCTTCCGGCATGTGTCTCGATAATTCGCCCTAGTTTTCAACGTGTGGTTGGTTGTTGGTCATCCTTTAGTAACACCAAGTCGTTGATCTTTAGGTTCGGTTGGCTACATTTCCATTTAGTTCGTTGTTGTAGTTGGTGGAGATATTCAGAGGACCATCTTTTCCAAAAGCCTTGCACCATTTTATCAACAAAGTGCCATCTTGTTTTTAAAGAGATGTTATCTAAATCAGCGACCGGCAGTGACTTGAGAGAATCACCTATCAAAAAATGTCCTGGTGTTAAAGCTAATAGATCTGTTGGATTATTGGTCAGTGGAGTTAGCGGTCGAGAATTTAGACATGTCTCGATTTGTGTAACTACTGTGTAAAGCTCCTCAAAGGTGAGGGCTTCTTCTCCTTTGATTCGTTTTAAATGGAACTTGATACATTTATTGCCCGCTTCCCATATGCCACCGAAATGGGGTGTCATGGGCGGTATGAAATGCCAATTGGTTTCGTCGTTGGCTATCATAGTGGCGATCTCATCCGGTAATGTGGTTATTGCGCGATGGTGTTCTTTTAACATTACCTTGTTCGCTCCCACGAAGTATGCCCCATTGTCAGAGTAGATATCCGTGCATAATCCTGTCCTGGATGTAAATCGTTTGTAAGCAGCAATAAATGTATCGGTTGTTAAATCGCTTACAATTTTAATATGTATAGCTTTTGTTACCATGCAGATAAATAGTACAATGTAACCTTTGTGAGTTTTGTGACCTCTTCCCTTGGTTGTTCTTACTTGAATGGGGCTAGCATAATCGATACCCGTTTTTGCGAACGGTCTTGCCGGCCGTACTCTAGCAGATGGCAAATTTCCCATTTGTTGCTGTGTCAGGTGCTGTTTGTTACGAAAGCAAATAATGCATTTTTGAATTACTCGACATGCGGCACATTTACCGTCATTAATCCAATATTTGTTTCTCAAATGCGACAATGTTAGTTGGGCACCCCCATATAAGGTACTGATATGAGCATTTTCTATAATTTTTTGTGTTACAAGGTTGTGTTTATCCAGGATGATAGGGTTTTTGCTGGACCTTGATAATGCTGAATTGGACGTCGTCCATTTAATCGTAACAAGACATTTTCATCTAAAGTTGGATTCAATGATAGTAGCTTGCTTCTTTTGCTAAATTGTTTAGCCTGGTTAAGACAGCTAATTTCATTAGAAAAATCTTGTTTTTGTAATGCCTTGAGAATTGTTGTTTCCGCATAACGAAGTTCTATACCTGTTAGCTGCCTATGATTATTGCTGCCGTGCTTGGCATTGTTCATGAATCGTTTACATTACGCAAATATGGGTTTTTTCTGTTGTAATTTGAACATCGCTCAAATAATTTCTTCAATACGTGCTCTTCTCTGCTTATTGTCATTAGTTTTGAAGTTTTCTCTTCTAATTCTTCACGATGATGTGTATAAGTAAGTGAAGAACTGTTGACTTCCTTCCAACTAGTTATATTTTGTCGCAGTTCGGTCCTTCCCACCATAATTTGTTGTTTGTTAGTGCGGATGGTGGTGCGCCTTGTGAAGCTATATCAGCTGGGTTGTCGCCTGATTTTACGTGATGCCATGTTGTGGTCGGTATCAAGGATTTTACTGCAGAAATTCTGTTTGCCGCGAATGCCTTAAATTTGCTTGGATCGCCTGTGATCCAACATAGTACAA
Organism: Nephrotoma guestfalica; assembly: GCA_963691935.1. Classification (NCBI taxonomy): domain Eukaryota; kingdom Metazoa; phylum Arthropoda; class Insecta; order Diptera; family Tipulidae; genus Nephrotoma; species Nephrotoma guestfalica. The sequence goes on along the minus strand of OY829916.1, from coordinate 641,866 downwards.
TGGTTGAGTCTGACCACGCATACATCCTGCAGTTATTTAGATTTAAGGCTTTTTGTGCGTGTTTAAGCAGTTTTGATAATAATAACGCTGCCTTTAGCTCTAGTCAAGGAATTGACAACCTCACTTTAGTTGGAGCGACTCATGTCTTCGATGTTAACAGTTGTGTTGTTATTGTTCTATCTTCGTTTACTGTTCGACAGTATATAGCAGCGGCATGTGAGCATTCCATTACCTGTGTCGGTATTTTCAGTTGTATTGATACACCTTTGAATTTTTATGCTTTTGATATCACTTAATTCTGCCTTATATTTTATCCATTTTGTGTTAATATTTTCTGGTAGATGTTCATCCCATTTTATTCCGCTTAACCATAATTCTTGCATCATAATTTTTGCGGTAATTGTTAATGGAGAGAGCCATCCAACTGGATCAAATAGCTTCGATGATTCGGATAATAATGAACGCTTTGTAGCTTGGTTGCTTGATAACTGAAGTCTTGCATCATCAAATTTAAAGTTGTCTTCTTGTGGATGATACAAAATGCCTAGGATCTTGATGCAATCGTTTAGCTTGATTTCCATATTACCCTTACTATGCAGCTCTTTTGGTATATGTTTTAATTCACTTGAGTTAGAGAACCATTTTCGTAAGTTAAATCCACCTCGATCTGTTAGCAATTTTAATTCGCGAACTGATTGACATGCTTCTCTTATATTGTGGCATCCGGTCAGCAAATCGTCAACATAAAAATCTTTCAATATGATATGTGCTGCTACTGGATACTCACTGGCTCCATCAAGAGCTAACTGTCTCAAAGCTCTTATGGCCAAGAAACTGGCTGCTGTTGTCCCATATGTGACTGTCTTAAGTTTATAAGTTGTCATTGGTTTAGACGGTTCTCCATAATATTCGTTAGTAATTCTGGTCTTGTTCGTTTATCCAGATTTGGCGATACATTTTCTCTATGTCCGCCATCATTACGATTTTGTATTTTCGCCATCGCAATAATATATCCGCTAGGTCATCTTGTAATTTGAGACCATTCATCATGCAATCGTTTAAAGATACTCCTGTCGTAGTTTATCCTGTTTGATTACATCATGGTGCGGTATGTAATAGGTGTTACTTGCTAGATTGTGATCTTCCACCTCTTTAAGATTTATGTATTCCTGCATAAATTGATGATATAACTGCTCGAAAGACGGATCTCTCTTGAACCGATTTTCAATTTGTATTAGCCTGGCAGCGGTTTTTTTCTGGATGCTTCTAATTTGATATGATTATCCTTGAATGGAATTCTTACCACATATCTTCCATCTGATCCCTTTTCTGATGTTAATTGGAAATGTTGTTCAACCATGTCTTCCTCTTCCGTATTAATTCTGTTTTCTGGTATCGAATCTACCTCTATGAGTAATTTTAATTGATCTTCAATGCCTTTAGTAGCTATCATTGTTGTTGGTTTATTTGTTCTGGTCCCGCCTCTGCTGCCTATTATTATCCATCCGATTTCAGTTTGTTTTACCATTGGTTCTAATTCACCTCCTTTAATGATGTTGTTGTTTATGATTGCTGGATAATAATCTGCACCAAGTATGAGATCAATTGGTTGTGACTTGTTATAATAAGGATCGGTGAGTTGTATTTGTTTGAGATGAGTCCAGCATCTTGCATCAAAGTCCACCTCCGGTAACTGTTGGTTGAGTTTATCAAATATCAAGGCTTCGATATTTAGTTGAAACTCGGTTTCAAATCTTGGTAAAATTTGTATATTGATTGTATGTTTACAATCACCTGCTTTACTTCCTCCTATACCGGAGATAGAAACGTTGACCTTCTTTTTCTTAAGGTTGAGTACGTTAGCGGCTTTTGATGAAATTAATGTCACCTGTGATCCAGGATCGATTAATGCTCTTAGTAAGATCTGATTTCCCGTGTAAGTTACGGCTTTAACTACTGCGGTTGGTAACAAAACTTGTCCCTGTTAATTTACTATGAGGATTTTCGCGTTTTTAATTCCCGGTTCCGCCATTTGATAATGCGTTATAGCAGTGTAGTAGGGTGTTATGTGACCCTTTACACACGATGCATGGTTCTGCCTGACAATATTTACTTTGGTGATGGTTTAAGCACCGTATACAAAGGCTTGCTGCATTTATTAGCCTTGATCTTTCTAATGTTGACATACTTTTGAACTGTTGACATTGATCCAAGTTGTGTCGTTTCTTACAACTATTTACCCAACATGTTCTGCTTGCTGTGGTTGTATAGGCCCGTTTTAGCGGTGGTATATACTGTGGTCGGTTTGTCGTTTGTTTGTTGCTGCCTATGGCTTCTAGTGATTGAAATCTTTTTTCAAGGAATTTGAAAACGTCTTCTAGCTGTGGAATATCTGTGGGTTTTTCTATGAATGATTCATAGAGCCTGATGGATTCTGGGTCCAGTTTTTTCATTAATATGAAGCTTACGAATGCTTCAAAAGACGAACTTATGTTGAGCCGATTTATGTTATGCAGAATTGCTTTTGCTGTATCGTGCAAGTTCCTTACTGCTTGTGCGGACGCCATTTGAATTGTTGTTAGTGATAATAACGCACTGAATTGATGGTGGGCGAGTAACCTCGCGTTGCTATATCTATTTTGTATTATGCTCCAGGCTGTTTGGTAATTGTCACCTGTTGTTGTTAGATGAGTTATGAGTTGAGCTGCTCCTTTTTGTAGGTGTGATTTTAAATATGTCATCTTCACCGTCTCAGATATTTTGTTGTTTTGATGAATCATTTCGATGAATATATCGTTAAATGTTTCCCATCGGTCATATTCACCGTAAAAGTTTGATAGTTCTATTTTTGGCAGTTTCATCTGGACTGATTCTGACGTAGTTGTATTATCGCCGTGAAATCGTTGTAACTCGATCATTGTGGTTTCTACTTTTCCTTGTAGCTGGCCAAAATAATCTATTTTGAAGTAGTCAGACGTTTGCTCGTCTTCTTCTGTTTCTATTAAGATCGCAGTGTCTTGGTTTGCTACTTCTTGGATCTCTTTTTCTAGTTGTTCTAATTTTATATTTATATATTCTTTGGATATGTTGTTAGTCTCCAATGAATAATTGATTGACGCCAATTTTTGATACATTTGGCGCATGAGGACATCTTGCCGTTTGAATAGGTTTTTGTTGTTGATATCTTCGGTTGTCGTGGCCTTTTCATCTGAACTGGTTTTTTGCTGTTCAGTTTGCTTTGTTGAACTCGTTGATGCGGTATTTAGGCGTTCACGAATATCCGCTATTAATTTGTGGTATACGTCTGTGACTTTCTTCCGTATTTCCATATATGCATGACCCTTTTCTAGAGGTGGTGTCATGGCCAGGATTTTCTCATAATTATCGACGTAGTCGTTATAAATCGTCTTTAGAGTTGTCAACCTTTTTTCCAAATATATCGTCGTTTTCCTATCCTCCCCGTCTTTACGGTATTTTGTTTCCATTTTGACGATTTTATCACCTGCTTCATCTTGTTGCTGGAGTATGCTTTCCATTTTTGTTGTTTTTTTGAAATGTACAGGTGCTTTACTTAAGATTTGTTGTTGTTCTTAAGTTTTGTTTGTTTGCAGCTGTTTTTAATGTAAACTTATCGCGTTTAACTTAGCGATGCCGGTTGTTTTAATGATTCGAAGGGCCAATGTTTATTTAGGGAATAGTGCGCTTACCGCGGGTGGGGGCTTGACCACTATTTCTAAATAAATGTGAAAGTGAAAACAAAACTAATTTGTTGGTATATAATTTTGTTCTGGTTTATTATTGAGAATTTAGTTCTTTATATACAAAAAATAAGTGCTTATAATTAAAATTTATTTTAGTGCAAAAAGAATGTTGTATTATTGTATTATTGAACACTAGCCAATTTATATCATAATTTGATGAGTAAGCTTATACATTATGCATGCTACAAGCATGCTTACTTATATACATACTACAATTATAATATTTGTGCAGATCGATGCCCTGTTGATGTTGAACTCGACACTCACCCTTACACCAACCTAAATTTTTTGTTTTTTTAGGTTATAGAGGAACTTGTCAAAATTTTCCCCTCACATATTCTACAGCAGAGTACTTTTTACGTATTCGTCCAAATTAAAGAAACTAAATAAAACAAGACTATTTCCGCCATTGTAAAAATAATTTTATTAATTTTCTAATAATTTATATGGTGTAAAATACATCGTCACTATTAAAAATTACGATTTTTCACTTTATGTGAAACTCTGCCTAGATTTCTGTACTTAGGTGAGTATTTGGTTTACCACTGGTGAGCTCCAAATATTCACTGAGAATTAAACCAACTGTTGTTATGCGTTTATAATTCAATTCTATATTATAACCTCGATAAACCGGGCTATTTATACATGAAAATTGCTTACGCATAAAATCAACAACATTTATATACAACAAAAACACACAATACAATATACAAACAATTAAAAACTGTTGAATTTGCTACAATATACAATATTCCACCCGGGACGATACTGTGTCATCGACCGCTTGGAATATTGTATTATTGCGCATGTTGACATTGATTCAACATATTCCCGGGCTTTACTGATGTCGCACATCTGTTAAATTATGATTTCGTTGGCCCTCGCTAGAGGAGACGGCGGACAGTGGTTTGCAATGCATCTTCCTCTTAATTTGTTTGCAACCCAGATGGCTCCTATTACTACAGCACTCCAAAATAAAATGTGGATCATTGCGTAATGGTGGATATGATGAGCACTCTGGTGATGCAAGGTAATCTGTTCATCATTTTTCAATGATTCAAGCTCCAATCCGGTTGTTATTGGCGTGGTTAGTAAATTCAATTGATCCATCTCGTTCGCTTTATTTTTGACCACAGCATTGAATTCTCGTAGGTTGTTAGCCCTATGCATTAAATGAGTTGCATGCTGAGCAAATTTATTGATATTGTGTTTAGCTGTTTCTACAGCAATTATTTGAACGTCAGAGTCTCTGAGCACGCAGCTGCATTCGATTTCCACTATACCGGAACCTACGATGGTGTAAGATTGGATTCTAGACCCACATATGACATCGATTGTGATTTCGTTGGGTATCACATATATCTAATGGTTGGCAGCGTGAAGTTTGATCCAATGATTACTAGCTTTTGTTGATCTAGTGCCGCATACGTTGTCCAATTCGTTCTTTCGTTGTAATATCGCTACCTCACATGACGTTTGATTTGAAGGAGTGTTGATAATTTGTGATACTTCGCATAAGAGGTGTACAGGCTTAAATACCTGACATTTATGTACGTCTTTTCTGGTTAATAATGCGAAGTTTTCACGCCGATTGTCCATTGCTATAGTCAGTGGAGCTAATGATTTGTGACTGAGTGCCTCCATGTATGATGTTGGGAATTGGGACTACATATTATTAGTGTATAGTCCCACAAGAGCGACAGTGGTAAAGTGATTTCAATTATTACATTTTTTTGAGTTACTCGGCTGCGGATATGCATGCTTTCATACACATGGTGGAGGTCGTGAATGTCGTGTCCTGGTAGAGTAATGGTCACCGGCACGTGTTGTTGAATGAATTGTAGCTCTTTTTCCAACTGACTTGGGGTAAGTATGGATGGATGCAGGACGTCTTGATGAGCATGATAAATCACGTTGAGTAATCCTTGTTGCGTGTCCTGGAGGCTCTTTAGAACTAGCATCATTTCAAAAATGGTCATTAGCGTTGATCGCACTCTGTCTTCATACATTCTATATTATTTTAACTGCAACATTTCCTGCCGCAAACGATGTTGGTCTTTAATTAAGTTATTTATAGATGCCGTGGTGAGGTTTGTATTATGTTGTATCATACGTTCTACATTCTTTTAACTGCAACATTTCCTGCCGCAAACGATGTTGGTCTTTAATTAAGTTGTTTATAGATGCCATGGTGAGGTTTGTATTATGTTTTACCAAATTGGTGGTGTTATCCATAATAGTTGTTTGATTTTTGATGAGAGTCAAGAGATAATTTTCGTCACTGTTAATTTGTTCAAAATAGGATTCATACTTGTCAGCTTCTCGCTGGGTGAGTACTCCATATAGGTCCAAGTACAAGGCCCACTGAGTCACCGAGGCCTCGCTTCATTCGTTTACGATCCTTATTACTTTCAAATAATACCTCGTTGTCTGCTATCAAATAATTATATTGAAATAAGAGTTGCTGAAGAATGATGTTGCATTTTAAACCGGACAGCTCATTACAAACTGATTGTAACTCTGTGTGAGCTCTTTTAAAGTTGTCAATTTCCTCCCAGTAGGAAGATAAATTGTATTGGATAATTAATATCCATTTTGTCGCCACAATCTCCAACTTGCCCAATTCCTCGAAATGTATCCCAATGGAATGATGTGCTGCCTTATTTCGATGTTGGTGCTCACGAAACCAAATAGGCAGCACACTGAAAAGATGGCTAGTACCATGTGGTTAGCGAGTGCCATTTTTCCTGTCGTTTTGGTTCGACGGTGAGGTTGTTGCCTGGATACCGGCTTGTTGTTTTGAGTTGTAATTGCACTGGCCTTCCCGGTGGTTGTTTCCTTGAGCGATGCAATGGCCTTCGTAGGTAATATCTCACTTGGATCGTTGCTAATAGGGAGTTTGCACAGTTTGTTATTGATCGCTTGTAGGTCGCGTCCTTACACTTTACTGTTACGATTCGTACCAAGTCGTCTTTTCCGGCGTGAGTGTCTGTGATCCGTCCCAATTTCCATCGGGTTGGGGGTAGTTGATCATCCTTCATGTTAGTTCAGTCTCTGCTTGAACTAGAATATTCTTGCTTTTAATTCCCGGCGGACCTCTGGTGAGAGCTAATACCGGAATAAACTAAGTAAAAGAATGTGAGTAAGGTTTTGGAGTACTAACTTTTTTATTAATTGACTATCAACTTATATACAAAATTTTTTATTCCAAAAAAATGCAATGAGTGCATTTTTTATTACACGTATTATAAGAATTATATTTTGCGTATTTTGCGTTATATATGATATATATATATATATATATATATATATATATATATATATATATATATATATATATATATATATATATATATATATATATATATATATATATATATATATATATATATATATATATATATATATATATATATATATATATATATATATATATATATATATATATATATATATATATATATATATATATATATATATATATATATATATATATATATATATATATATATATGTATATATATATATATATATATATATATATATATATATATATATATATATATATATATATATTATATATATATATATATATATATATATATATATATTTATATATATATATATATACATATATAAATATATAGTTATAGTATTATGCACGTTGTGGTTCTCGAGGGTTAGGTAAATAACTTAGATATAACTTATTTATTTGTATAGGTTACAATGATTTATTTTAATTATTAAAATTTAGAGTAACAATGATTACCAACGTGAGACTTGCGTATGTAAGCGCGATTAAAATTATGAACACGTTGTGTACAAAAAGAACAGTATTTATACTGTTCGTATTACAGGTTCAATTAATATGCTTATTTTGCTTAATGTATATGGTTAATTGTAATTGTATTATTTTATATGTTTATTTTGCAAATTTATATTAAATGCTTATATTAATGCTTATACTAAAATTTAATATTTCCCAACGATGTGGTTCTTCGTAATTGTCGTTGTTGCTGTTTCTTGGAAATGGCATGTGGAGTAATGACACATAACTCCTCCCTTGGAAGACTGAAGTTGTCCTCGACTTCTTTGCTATCCCTATGAGTTGTTACTAATTTTGGAAGTAAAGGTTTCTTGAAAATTCGTTTATTTTTTCTGTGAATAAACAATATAATTAGTATTATAATTAAAATTGCTGTTATTGTAAATGCAACGGTGGAATGTTGATAAATTTGTATATATTTGCTTTTGTTGTTTATTCGCTCCAATTTGTGAATAGTTTGCTCGGTTAGTAATGGTATATCGATATATTCCTGGGTTGTTATGTTTATATTGATATTGTCCAAAGGCTGGATTAATGCTAGTTTCTGCTTGCGTTGAGTTTTTGTGTTGGAAAATCTTTTATTATTTGCGTAGATTGTACATTGCGAATGTTTAATGAGTTTTATTCCTTTAACTAGTGCTTGTTTCAGGTTGCACGTTGATGTAATTGATAGTCCTCCAGGTGATGATATGTAAAGATATCCGTCGTCTATTTGCTTGATTTCTTCAGCTGGCTTCATATATTGTGTTGTACAGCTTGTGTTTTGATTGTTCAACAACTCTGGTATACAGTGTCCGGTAATTGGATAGATTTGTTGCTTCTCGCATATAAATGTTTCCTCGATTGTCGGGCAAAGGTTGTTTATTATCATATAATTATTGGAGTTTAGGAGTAAGTAATTATAAGGCTGATTAATAATTTGGTTGTTTACGGGATATGTTTGGATTTTAAACATGTTAAAATTTTCGTCAGTGCATTGTGGAATCTCTACGATTATTATTAAGTCAGTGTTATTGTAAAACGCTTTTATTTTTAAAAGAGAATAAATTTGTTCTTCTGAATTAATTTTTAAGTTATCTTTGTCAAATTCTGTGGTTACGTATTCCATTTCCTCATTATCGAGTATATGTCGGCTGATTACGTTAATTTTAGAAAAGGTTAAGATTTCGTGGACTTCGTCTATTTGATCCTGAACTATGTCTATTTGGTCATACAATTGTAAGAATAAGTGGTTTAGCAATGTTTCTTCTGTTAAATTTTTATTAGCTTGGGATGCCGATTTTATCCATTCGTTCATTTTAGTAGTTAGGTTATTAATGTGTTCTGTTAGTAAAATGTTATTTTCTATTAATTGATTATTTATTTTAATTTCATCATTATATTTATCGATTAGTTCGTATTGACCATTATCTAATTTTTTTATTGATGATTGAATGTCGGTTAGATCTTCCTGATCTAGATTTCCTGTTATCGCTTTTATAAAGCTTCCTAAAGGGTTAAATAGTCCTCTTTTGTTTCTACTTTTGTATGTATTGGGCAAAATATTGTACAGTGAAGAGTCTAATTTTTTCAGTCTTCTGTCTGCTATTACTGCTTCTATATCTCTGGTTTTATGATGATCCATCATTTGAATTATTTTATTGAAGGTATTATTTATTTGATTTGCATTATCTCGTATATCGGATAATTCGATAATGTGAAATAACTTTGAATAAGAATCTATTATTCTTGTTTTACCTTGTTGGAGAGCTAGTATGCCTTTTCCGTTACTGAGGTCGAAGTAATCTATCGTTTGACCTTGAGCATCCAGGAGTATCCTGCAATAAGATGTTGTCTTTATTGATATGTTCGCTACAATTTCTTATTTTACGTTTGTGGACTCTTCGTTTGTTGGTATCTACGGTTATTTCGTTATTTTTTTCGACTAAATGTTTTATGTATTTTGGGACTAACTTGTCCCTAGTTGTCGGAAAATTGTCTTGGTTCATCACGTGTAGTGTTCAGTGCTTTAATATTTTTTGTTTTATTTCGTAATTGAAGTTGCGCAATATATTTGGCCACTTCTTGATATTTTTTACAAATTGTTTCTAAAAATTCCTCCGATTGTTCTGGGAATTGTTCTGGAATATTTTTTATTATTATATGCCCTTTGTGTAATTCAAATGGTGTAAGATTTGTTGCACTATGGATTGAATTGTTGTATGCAAAGGTTGCCTCATCCATTAGCTCACATATTGGCATATCTTTATTTTCGCTATGAATTATCCTTATTAACTCCGTTAAGGTGTTATGGACTCGTTCTATAGGGCTATTTCCTGTAGACGACTTAGCTGTGGTTGTATGCAATTCTATATTGTGCATACCCATAAAATTGTTGAATATTTCTGAGTTGAATTCCGTAGCTGAATCTATTGTGATTTGCTTTGGGATTCCTTTCCGAGAGAAAAATTTTCTAAACATTCTGATTATGGTTTGAGATTTGGAAAATTTATCCATAATCGTGAGGAATGTTTTGGATCTCAACACAAAGGTGTCGCAATGGAGTATTTCCATTGGTCCGTTTGGTGTTGGGGAAATTTGAAATTTGAGATTAACAGGTTTGCGCTCATATTTGTTGAGTTTACAAACTTCACAATTGTTCACGAATGTAGTGACTTTTTGTTTTAGGTTAGGGAAAAAATATTTTTTTCTTATTTTTTCAAAATTCTCGATTATACCTCGGTGATATGGTATATGAGTTGTTTAAATTATTTCTAGCTGTTTGTCATGATCTGTTATATCTTCTATTGAAATTTTAGATCTGATTATTTTTAAATTTCGATTTTGTTTGAAATAATCGTTGAACATTTTAAATGTTTCATCATCAGTTTTAATTGCTGAAAGGGTGTTATTAATATATTTCTCTGCTAAATACTTAATATCTTCAGGTGTGTATTCCTTTTTCCTTGTTTCCTTGATTGTATATTGTTTGTATTTGCCGAATTTTATTTTAAATTTTTCATTCATCATTTCGAAATGCTCGTCGACTAGTATTTCGATTTGACGTTTGAAGTTATTTATTGGTGTTAGTGTCTCAGGGATATTAACCGTTTTATACGTTGGTTCGTTAATTTCCAGAGTTTGAAAATTATCCATGAGTTCTAACATATTAATTTCGTGTTCTTTGTTTTTTTCGTCTTTGCTGACTTGGGTACCTATCGAATTTTCTACGGGCTTAGAATATTCGTTTGGATTTATCTGTTTTAGTGAATCTATTGTTTCGGGATATTTGAATTTTTTATTTGCTAAACATTCATTGATTTCTATACGAGATAGAGCGTCCGCGTTGGTATTCGAGGTTCCTTTCTTATACAGGATTTCATAGTCATATTCCTCGAGTCGAAGTCTCCATCTGACGATTTTGCTCGACGGATTCTTGGCGTTAAATAGCCATACCAGCGGTTTATGATCTGTCATTATCTTAAATTTTCTTCCGTATAGATACGGGCGAAAATATTTTACACCCCAAACTATGGCTAGGAGCTCTTTCTCAATAGTCGCATAGTTTGTTTCGGTCTCTGATAATGTACGTGACGCGTAAGCTATAGGTAAATCTTTACCTATTTCACCTTGGCTAAGGATTGCTCCTATGGCAAAATTGCTTGCATCGGTTGTTAGTGTGAAAGGGATTTCGAAATCGGGATACTTTAAAATTGGTTCATTGGTTAGTAATGATTTACATAACTCAAAACAATTTTTGTAATTATCGTCAATTACAATTTTTGATTTTTTCGTTAGACAGCTCGTTAGTGGCTTGGTTATTTTTGCAAAATCCTTTATGAATTTGCGGTAGTAACCAATTAGGCCAAGAAAGGATTTTATTTCTTTTTGGGTTTTAGGTAGGTTAATGTTTTTTATAGCTAATATTTTTGATGGATTTGGCTTAACGCCTTCGGGTGTAATTATGTGTCCGAGGAATCCAATCTGTTTTTGACAAAAGTGCGTTTTATCTACTTGTATTTTTAAGTATGCGTTGCGCAATTTTATAAATGCTTTTTGAAGATCTATTAGATGTTCTTGTAAACTAGTGGAAAACACGATAATATCGTCCATGTAGCACAACACGTTATTACCTTGTAGTTCTCCAAGGATGTTATCCATTATTCGTTGAAAAGTGCTCGGGGCATTTTTCAAGCCGAAGGGCATCGTTAAGAACTCATAGTGTCCAGATTCGACACTAAACCCTGTTTTTGGTATATCGTCTGGATGGATTTGAATTTGGTGAAAACCCGCCGCGAGATCGATAGTGGAAAAATAGTTAGCTTTCCCGAGTTTGTCTAGTATATTTGAAATATTTGGGAGTGGGTAGCGATCGTCTATAGTTTGGCTATTGAGTTTGCGATAGTCCACTACGAGACGCCACTTTTTGTTACCCTGGGAATCGGCCTTCTTTGGAACTAGCCATATTGGACTACTCCAAGGTGAATATGAAGGACGTATTATCCCATTTGATAGTAATTTATTGATTTCGTTTTTTATTTCACTTTTTTGATATTCTGGATGTCGGTACTGTTTGACATGTACTGGCTTTTCGTTGTTCAGATCAATTTTATGCTTGACATTATGTGTGAATGTTAACTTATTATTATCGTCGTAGAAAGTGTCTTTGAATTTATTACAAAGTTTTATGATTTCTTGTTTTTCTTCCCTATTTAGATTAGCTAGGTCTAGTTTAGATTCAATATTTTCTGTGAAATTTTGTTCCTGGGACGTATGAAAATTTATTTCATGATATTGGTTCAATTCTTCGACAATTATTGGTTGAATTAAGAAAATTTCTTTATTAGTACTTGATTGATTAATTATTTCTACATATGCCGAGTGTGGTGAGTGAGTTTTGTAAATACCTTCTTGGATGTAGATTCCCTCTTGTATTTTTATTGGTTTAATGTAGAATTCACCGTTTTTTATTGAAACTGGGGCTCTTATTATTACTTTTTCCAGAGCGTTTAAGAAGAATGGTTTGATACATGACTGTATCTTGTCGTGTAATTTTAACGAAAAATTTGGGCTTTTTAGTTGTTTGGTTTCTAGTAGGACGTTAGCATTAAGTTTTGTTAAGTTATCGTAACCTATTAGGCCATCATAGAATTTGTGAAATTTTAAAATAAATAGTTCTATAGGATTGTTGAATTCGTTAAATTTTATGAAAGTTTTTTCATTAATGGTGGTAGAGTTGAACAGGCTCGTGATTTTTAAATCAGTAGGTGTTCGAAGTTTTTTGTTTACGACGTCAGGGCTGATATAGGATTTATCGGCTCCCGTGTCGATAAGAAATTTTAGGATTTGTTTGTTAATTGACAAGGTTATAAATGGTAGTTTAGATATGTTTTCTATATTGAATATAGTAGATTGTTTTCCGAGGCTGTTAATGAAAAATCTCGTCATTTATTTCCGTCTCAATGTTGAAGTGTTCGGTTTTAATTTCTCTTTTGGTTTCGGTTTTACCAGTAGTTTCCGGTGATTTATTGTACATGTAATTATTTTGAAATTTCTTAATGTTATTACTGTTATTAGGAGTATAATTAGGTTTATAGTTAGAGCTGTAGTTTTTGTTGTTCGTCGGTTTATGATTGTTAGAATTGTTATTTTCTGTAGTTTTATTCGATTCTAGTTTGGTTTTATTGTTATTACTGTACGAGTGGGTACTACTTGTTGGTTGATGGTTATATTTTAATTTATTTATGTTTTGTTCCTTAGTAATAAAGTCGTAAGCTTCTATAAGGCTTTTTGGTTGCATAGATCTAATCCTGCCTCCTAGAGGTTCTCTTAGACCCGCAGTGAGAATTGTTAAACCAACTTGATTATATTGGTTAATTTGGTGAGCGATAATTTCTTGATTATCGTTGTGAAGTTTGACTTGGTTAATTAGTAAGGTCAACAAATTTTGGATTTTATCGAACAAATGTTGAGGTGACAAATTATTTCTGACGAGACTGTATAGTTCAAACTGTAGGTTTGATTCGTCTCTGCTGTCAGCGTATTTGTTCACTAAATGTTCTTTTATTTCTTTCCAATTTGTTGTATTCACATTATATGTTATTAAGGAATTACTAGCTACGCCTATGATTTTGCTTATAATGTTAGTTAATATGATTTTGTAATGTTCTGAATTTTTATCTAAATTTCGACAAATGTTAAGCGTATTATCTACAGAATCTAAGAATCGTACTAAGTCTGTTCTACTCCCATCGTAGGGTAAAATATTTTTAGTAATTTTATCTACGTCGAAAATTTCTAGAATTTCTTTAATATTTGCCATTTTTATTTTCTCTTGTTGGAGGTCTTTGTTTTCGTTAGGAAAATCTAGCACAATCTCTTGTATTGGTTCAAGTATATTATTACCTAAATTTAGATTGTCCAATTGTCGATTTAATGATTCGACGTTTTCTTCAGTTTTTTTGTACTGAACTAATTTTTCTCCTAACTTAAATACTAATGGTTGTTTTAATTGGTTAAAAATTTGAGTTTTCTCGTTATCGATGGTTTCTATTTTTGCCTGATTTGATTTTAATTCTAGCTGTTTTTGAACTATTTTCTTTTGTTTTTGCTCTAAATTAAATTTTTCTAACACTCCTGTTATTTTATTTGAATCGTTTTCGAATTGTTGTTTTATTTTTGTTAAGTCGGTTTGTTCTGAATTTTGTCCCATAAAAAATTTTGTTTATAGTGATAACCCGATCACTTTTTCAATCACGTTAACACAGAATTTGATGTGGTTTCGCGATATACGATCTATATTTCTATAGTCGTTTGCACTTTATTCGTAGAGTTTTATACGGATAAATTGCGATTTTCGATAGCGTAAATTTTATACGTTTACGAAAAAATAAAAATTTTTTACGTTTTTTTTTTCTTGGGTTCAATAATTTTAACTCTCACTTTCCACAATTGTTAGTATGTATAAAGGAATGATTAAAGGATTAATTATATGAATAAAAACTGATTACCTTATAGCCAAAATGATTGTTGTTTGGAGTAGAATTTTCATGTTGATTATTTTTGATTGTTTGTCCAACACTAATTTATGATTTGTAACACTTTTGAGTTCATTCACTTTTGTGTGGTGATAACAGTTTATGAATCAATTTTTTACACTGAATTTCAATTTAAAAATTTTTTGTTTTTTCAGAATTTTACAACAACCAAAAAAAAAATTTTCTTTTAGTTACACTTAATTTTAATTTTAAAATTGTTCAATTTCACTTAAACTGCGCCAGTTATAGTATTATGCACGTTGTGGTTCTCGAGGGTTAGGTAAATAACTTAGATATAACTTATTTATTTGTATAGGTTACAATGATTTATTTTAATTATTAAAATTTAGAGTAACAATGATTACCAACGTGAGACTTGCGTATGTAAGCGCGATTAAAATTATGAACACGTTGTGTACAAAAAAGAACAGTATTTATACTGTTCGTATTACAGGTTCAATTAATATGCTTATTTTGCTTAATGTATATGGTTAATTGTAATTGTATTATTTTATATGTTTATTTTGCAAATTTATATTAAATGCTTATATTAATGCTTATACTAAAATTTAATATTTCCCAACGATGTGGTTCTTCGTAATTGTCGTTGTTGCTGTTTCTTGGAAATGGCATGTGGAGTAATGACACATAACTATATATATATACATATATATACATATATATATATATATATATATATATATATATATATATATATACATATATATATATATATATATATATATACATATATATATATATATATATATATATATATATATATATATATATATATATATATATATATATATATATATATATCAAAATTTACGTACGCTTTTATTTTATGTGTTATTGTTTTATGTGTTATATTTTATGTTTTATGTGTTTAAACATCCTGGGGCGCCCTAGAAGTTCTTGGGGCTGGAATGGGAGATGCCATTGGTAAAACTCCACGACGGGCCGGGTGCCTCTTTTTCTTTCTGTTCTTGAAATATTTAATGGCAATTGCAATTGCTATGATTATGCCGCTCCACAATAATATATGAGTTAATACGTAGTGGTGAACATGCTGTGTATTATTCATTTCGTGAATATATTGATTTTCCTTCAGTAGTTTTATGTCGTGCTCTAGCTTGCTGGTATCCACAGTTAAGTTAATATAATCTTCCTCCGCCCGATGACTATAGTTGCTTCTTATCGTTCGCCAATTCAGGGTTGAACTTAGCTTGCTCGAGTTGTTGTGCCTTTCGAAAACGGGCGTATTGATTTCTCCTTTTATCTCACTATTAACTTTATCTGCAGCAATTAGATACTGGCTTGAATCTCGTAACATGCATCCATCATCTAATGTTAAGATACTTGACCCACTAAACCGTGTCGTTATGACAGATGATCCACAAATTGCATCCTTGTTTGTATCTTCAACGACGACAAATAACCATTGATTTGTGTCATGTAACTTTATCCAGTGATTGGTTGCATTCATTGTTTTTATGTTACATAATCCTTGTAGATTAGTGGTATGACGAAGAATCGCCATTTCACAAGCATGTTCCGTAGATGCTGCATTGTAAACTTGTGACACTTTGCACAGGAAATGTTTAAATTTGACCTCTTGACAATCATTCAATTTCTCTTTGGTAAATGATACGAAGTGTTCTCGACGTTCATCCACAGCAATATAATTTACACTTGTTTCAATATATGCTTGGTACTCGTTGTAATAGATATTTCGAAATGGAATAACCGAGAAGAGTGTGTAGCTCCATGAGTATATTAATGGAATAGTTGCTCGTTTTATTAGGTTATCCTGAGTTATTCGTGTTTTTAATTTCATGGTTTTGTAAATGTGCTCTAAATTGTCGGCTGTGTGATCATTAAGCACAGTTATTGACGGGGGCAGATACTTTCTTATCTTAGATAGTTCTTGTTCTAGTTGCGATGGCGTCAGCAGAGTGGGATGTAAGACGTTTTGCTGAGCATTATGCACTAAGTCCAACAAACTTTTCTGTGTTCCTTTGATGTTATTTAATATTAGCATTATTTCGAGAGTTGTTGTAAATATTGCTCGTACTTTTTCCTCAATGGAAGCATATCCCTTCAGCAGATCTATTTCTATTTGCAGTCTGTTCTGATTTTTCCTGAAATTGTTTAACGACAACAATGTCAGGTTCGTGTTATGTTTGAAGAGCCTTATGGTGTTATCAATGATGCTGGTTTGATTGCTAAGAAGATCTAATAGATGCCGCTCGTTTTCATCAATCGTCTCAAAATAGTTTTCATATTGATTTGCTTCCCGTTGAGTTAGTATTCCGAATATATCTCCAAGCAGGATCCCCGTAGTATCTCCAATTCCCCTCTTTTGGCGATATCTCTCCTTATTACTGGACATTAAGAATTCATTGTTCTTCTGTACAACCTCTAGTTGCCAATCCAATTGGTGTAGTACAAGGCACAATTAATGCCTGGTGTTCTTTTACAGGCTTCCGCCAGTTCCGTATGAGTCACATTTATTTGTTTTATTTCTTCCCAATAGTTAATCAATTGGTAACGGATTATTAAATTCCATTCCTTTGCAATTACTTCTACGTAGCCGATGTTTTCCAGATAAACCCCAATTGGCTGGTTGAATTGTTGAATGTGTACTTTGTCAGTTGCATTGGTGGGGTGTCCTCGTGAAATTAGCATTACAAACATAATGGCCTTAATTAATGCCTCTATCGTTTGTCTTGTTGTTCGTAACAGAACTCAATCCACAGTGGTTGGCTTTCATGCATCTTGTCGCTCTTCTGGCCGTTGTTATATTTTCCTTCCTATCAAATCGATTCTCGTTTGTTTGTGCTTATGGTGCAGAATATACGATGTCGTTGATTGGCAAAGGGCACAAATTTCTTATCGAGTGTTCTGTAATACCATTCTTATGTTTTACTGATATCACTCTGACATTACCATCATCACCTGGGATAGCCATCCTTGTTCTTTATTAGTACAATTTGATCCTTGACAATATTTGGGTGCACTTGCTTCCATTTGTATCGTTGTTGAAGTCAGTTCAAATAGTCCGCGTGCCAGTGCTTCCAGAAATGCTGCTTCAGTTGTTCTATAAATTCCCATCTAGCTAATCGATTTTGCTTTATTTCGCTATAATTGTCTTCTGGCACCGTTAGCAATGATCTCCCAATTATAAAGTGTGCCGGTGTCAAGATTAAAGGTGTGCTTTCACTCGAAATTATAGAGAGAGGCCGTGAGTTCAAGTATGCCTCTATTTGACTACATAGCGTTGATAATTCCTCAAATGTTAAATGTGTATCACCTATAACTCTTTTTAGGTGATATTTTGCCGCTTTCACTCCCGCTTCCAAACCACCAAAATGTGGTGTTCCAGGCGGTATAAAATGCAAATTGGTACCTTGGTACGCCGTTTCTTCTATTAGTTGGGCTTGGAGTAATTTATTAAATAGTCCATTTATTTTTCGGTTGGCTCCAACGAAGGTTGTACCGTTATCTGAATAGATGTGTATACACACGCCTCTTCGTGATGCGAATCTTCGGTATGCGGCAATAAATGCTTGTGTTGCTTCGCTAACTATCTCAATATGACAGGCTTTTGTCGTAAAACACACAAAGATGGCTATATACCCCTTATATGTTTGTTTTGACCTGCCTTTCGATGTTTTAATAGAGGTAGAAGCCGCATAGTCTACTCCAGCAATTTCAAATGGCATTGACGCCCTTATTCGTTCTCGAGGTAGTGGCGCCATTAACTGATGGTTCGTATTTTTTCTCTATCGACAGCATGTTACACATTTGTGAATTACATATCTTATTGCTGATCTTGCGCTTGTAATCCAATACCTTTGTCGTAAGAATGTGACAAGTAAAGTTGTTCCTCCATGTAGGGTAATACGGTGAGCATCCTTGATTATCAGGATGGTTAATTGGCTATTCTTCGACAAGATCATTGGATGTCTCTAATCATATGGGACTAATGACTTTTCGATTCTGCCGCCTACTCGCAGTATATTTTTGTCATCCAAGAAGGGATTCAATGATAATAACTTACTGTCCTTGTGCAACTGTTCGCCTGTTTGCAATCGTTTGATTTCTTCGTTGAATTCCTCGTTTTGCGTCACCTTAATAGCGATTTCATTTGCTTGTTTTAAATTCAGCAGCATTGATCTCCTGTTCTTGATATTTTTAAGTTTTTGCATTTGTCAATGAACCTCAGCGTATAAGCTATAACTCTAATTAATTTTCGATATTCTGATGTTCTCGAAAATAGTTGTAGAAATGGGTGCTCTATTTTCAAGTTTAATGATGTTATCTGTTTCAACTCCGTTTTCGTTTCAGACACAATATCTTCAGGCCACCTTCCTTTATTTAAGCGTAAGAATGTTGGTCCATTCCACCAAAGCTCGCAACCTTTAAGTCTTCCTGTGGTGTAATTCCTCTTGAGGCGACGTCGGCCGGGTTTTCTTCAGATGGTACGTGACGCCATACAGCTTGAGGAAGCAGCTTTCTCATTGTAGACACTCTATTTGACACCCATGGTTTATAGTTATTTATATTGCCCTTAATCCAACTTAACGCGATTGTTGCATCTGTCCAACAATACACTTTTGCATCGGCATATTGTGTTGACTCACGAATATGGTTTACTAGCTTCACTAGTAGTAAAGTTGCATTGGTTCAAGCCTTGGAATAGTAATTTTATTCGTTATGGGTGCAACTTTGGTTTTGGCCAATATTAGGCTTGTTTTCACCTTTTCATCAATAACTCGGTATTAAACTACCGCAGCCAATGCCCTCTCAGATGCATCCGCAAAACCATGCACTTCAACCTTTTTGCTTTTAATTGTGTTCACCCATCTTGGTATGACGATGGAATCAATGTTGTTCAATTCATCTTTATATTTTGCCCATCGTTTGTCGATTTCTGTGGGCAATTTGTCATCCGAACCAATTCCACTTATCCAGACATCTTGCATTAACAGCTTACTGCTGATTGTAATCGGAGAAAGCCAGCCCATTGGGTCAAAAATCTTTGATGAATCCGATAGCACTGCTCTTTTAGTTGAGAGGTTTGAAGTAGAAAGCTGTAAACGTTGCGTGTTGAATTGAAAATTGTCATCTCTTGGATTGTATAAAATTCCCAGCGTTTTAATTATGACGTTCAATTTAATGGTGATTGTGCCATTGCTTTGTATTTCTTTTGGAATTTCGGCAAGGATTGTTGCATCGTTCGAAGTTCATTTCCGTAGCAAGAATCCTCCTCTGGCCATTATGCTGGTTAATTCATTATAAGCGTTGAGAACATCTGCTTTTGTGTCACCTCCGGTTAACATATCGTCTACGTAAAAGTCTTCCTTCAATATTTTAGAAGCCACGGGGTAGCTTTCAGCTTCATCTTGCGCTAATTTGTGCATTGTTCTTATTGCTAGAAAACTAGCTTCCTTGGTTTCATAGGTGACTGTTTTTAAGATAAAATCTTGTATTGCAAAGTTAGACATTTTCTCCACGTCTGCCTTTGTTACATATCTATGTTCTCTCCATCTTAGAATCAGTTTATCCAGGTCATCTTGAATTGTTGGGCCTTTTAGCATTATATCATTTAAACTTATACCGTTTGTTGTTTTAGCTGATGCTTCAAATACGACCCTCAGTTTGGTGGTGCTACTGTCCTCATTTACTACGCCATGATGTGGGATATAGTAGATTTTGCTGGATTCATTCTTGTGACACGTGGGTGGTTGGTTCACTGCTGCCATATGTTTTAATTTCAGTTATTCTGTCATGAATTCTACATATCTCTGTTTAAAGTTTACATCTCTAGCGAACCGTCTTTCTAATTGAATTAGCCTGGCAATGGCCGTTTTTCGTGATTCTCCTAGCGTCGGAACGTTTTCTTCCAAGGGTAAATTTACAATATACCTTCTATTGGAATCACGTCGCACGGTTTTTATAAAATGTTCATCAGCTCTCTCCTCTTCTTCCGTTCGTGTTGTCTGATCAGCTATGCCCTCGTTCTCTACGAGTAACTGTAATTGCTCACTGATCGCTTTTGTTGGTACCATGCTAATTTTAGTTGTTTGATTAGCACATCTCATGCATCCGATTATTATCCAACCAAGCTCGGTCTCTTGCGCCATGGGTTCTCGTTCATTCCCCTTTATTATGTTGTTCAACACAATTGCTGTATAATAGTCAGCTCCAATTATAATGTCGATTTGACTTGGTTCATTAAACATTGGATCTGCCAATTTTATATTTTGTAGGTGCTTAAATTTGTTTGTGTTAAATTTTGCTTTTGGCAGGTGATGCGTCAGTTGATCGAACACTATTACTTCCATTCGAACCGAAAATTTACTGTCAAATCTCGGAGCTACATCGAATTCTATTATGCTTTTACAAACTCCTGCTTTGAGTCCACCCATTCCTGATATGGCAATATTTATTTTCTTCTTCTTTACGTTGAGTAAATTTGCAGCACCTTTTGTGATGAAGGTACCTTGCGAACCGGAATCGATCAAGGCCCGCAAAGTTATTGGTTCTTGGTTATCCCTATGTGCTGTAATTAATGCCGTACCAAGGAGAGTTTAAAGTGTCTCTTCATTGTTTGAATTATGAGAGAGCATGTTCACTTTAGTTGGGTTGTTAACGTTATGCATGAGTGTGATATGCTTCCCATTGCAAACATTACATTTCTCGCCACTTTTGCAAGTTGTAGTGCTATGTTTCTCAAACCAAATTCTACATAACGTTAGGAGTTGAATGAGCTGCGTTCTTTCGTGTACGCTTAATGCTTTGAAATTCGCACATTGACTTAGTTTATGATTTCCATCACAGTGTCTACAATTAGTTCTAATAGTATTCTCCTTATTAATGTATAAGTTCTTAACAATTTTATGCTGTGTTGCACGTACTTCATAAGGTTTGTTGTTTGTAGCGAATTTTTTGTGTGTTTCAAGTGAGAGAAACCGTTGTTCCAAAAAACGGAGAAAATCTTTGAGATCCTCCACCTTTCTGGGATCCTCTAACTGCATTTCATACAGTTTGCTGGTTTCGCTATCAACCTTATTTAGTAATATATGCGTTATGAATAAGTCCCAGGTAGATGTATCGAATCCTAATCCTTTTAATGCATTTAGAACTTCCTTTGTTGTATCATGCAATTCTTTTAGGGATTCTCCTGATTCCTGGGATAGCTTAGGTAACCGTAAGAAAATGGCTAACTGCTTGTGAGCAAGTAGCCTTTTATTATCGTACCTTTCATTTAGCAGCTGCCATGGTATGTTGTAGTTGTCGTTTGTTATTTGTTTATTGGTATTTGTTTATTTTCGTGAACAATTTGGCAATACAAATCTCGGAAATTTGACCACTTCGAATAGTCACCATAGAACTTTGTTAACTCTAATTTCGGTAGTCTCATAGTGCAATGCATCGTTTGTTCTTGATGACATGATGTGTTGATTTTAGCTATGTGTTACATCTTTATTTGCTTTCCTTGTCTTTACGTAATAATCGAAGGTGAAGTAATTTGATTTCCCAATTGCCTCATTTTTAATAGATTTTACGCAAATCTCGTCATGAAGGTTTGTGATTTTATCCATTAAAATACTCCTCATGCGTAGTTCCCAGTGTGGCTTTTGATGAATGTTCTTCTAGCAATTCTTCAGCACTTGCTATCTCGTTATTCATTCTTCGGATTCTTACTATTTGCAGGTCTAGGATCTCATCTTCTTCAGGAACCTCAGGTTGTCGTTCTCCGGATGAGGATTGTTGATTATTCTCCTTCTGTCATGATGTTTTTTTGTTGAAAATGTAGGTGTCAGTGATTTTCATTTAATTTTCCACGAAATTCATTAATGTATTTCTTATAATTTTCGGCAACATTTTCTCTCAAAATCAGATACGGATGGTTGTCTTGTTTGGCTTTATTTGGCTTTGAGTCTTCATCTGTTTTAACGAATTTGTTATAGAGTTCTTTTATTTGTGCAATTTTTTTCTCCAAATATGTTTTGGTTTTCCTTTCCGGACCATCTTTTTTATAATTTATCCAGAGTCTCTCTATCTGTTCTGCAATTTCTGCTTGGTTTTGATATTCTTCCATCCTAACAGAATTCTTTTTAACAATTTACCACTAATTCACTGTGATCACTTTAAATTATTACGTCTGTTTTTATGACGGTAAGATTTTCTAAACGCACGTAAAATCTGTTTTTATGATTTCGACTACGCGAACTTTTTAAATGCACGTGAAATCTGTTTTTATGATTTCTATTACGCGAACTTTTTAAACGCACGTGAAATCTGTTTTTATGATTTCTATTACGTGTACATACGCGCGCGGCTGTTTTTAAGCTCTTTCGTTCACTTTTTATGGTTTGTTCTAACACTTAATTTTTTAGACTCGAAGGACCATGTTAGTTCAGCCTCTGCTTGAACTAGAATATTCTTGCTTTTTATTCCGAGCGGACCTCTGGTGGGAGCTAATACCGGAATAAACTAAGTAAAAGAATGTGAGTAAGGTTTTTGAGTACTAACTTTTTTATTAATTGAATATCAACTTATATACAAAATTTTTTATACCAAAAAAATGCAATGAGTGCATTTTTTATTACACGTATTATAAGAATTATATTTTGCTTATTTTGCGTTATATATAATATATATATATATATATATATATATATATATATATATATATATATATATATATATATATATATATATATATATATATATATATATATATATATGTAGCACAAAAATGTGCTAATGCACATTTGTCGCTTTTAATGTCAAAATTTATGTACGCTTTTATTTTATGTGTTTAAACACCAATACTAGATCGTTTATTGCCAAATTTGGCTGGGAGGTTTTTCACTTGCTCCGTTGTTGAAGTTGATGAATGTATTCAGAAGACCATCCCTTCCAAAAGTCTTGCGCCATTTTTTCGACCATGTGCCATCTCGTTCTTAATCCTATGTTGCTGGTTGTCGCTTCCGGCATCGCCTTAAGAGCATTTCCAATGAGAAAGTGTCCTGGTGTTAGCGCTGTTGTATCCGTTGTGCCGTTGGTTAGTGCAACCAGTGGCCGAGAATTGAGGACTGCTTCGATTTGTGTGGTGAGAGTGGTTAATTCTTCGAATGTTAGAGTTGAATCTCCTATTACTCTCTTAAGATGAAATTTCACGGATCTTATTCCTGCTTCCCATATTCCGCCAAAATGTGGGGTATGAGGTGGTATGAAGTGCCATGTCGTTTCATCACTGGCTAACATAGCTGCTACGTCCTCGGATAATGTGGTCATAGCTGAACTGTACGTCTTCTTCATTACGGAATTTGCACCCACAAAATAGTGAAACGAAAATAGGTTCCGTTGTCAGAGACTATATCAGTACAAAGCCCTCGTCTAGAAACGAATCTTTTGTAGGTCGCTATGAATGCCTCTGTTGTTAGGCTGCTCACTACCTCAATGTTGGTTGTCATGCATACGAATAGGGCAATGTATCCTTTATAGGATTTGTTACCCCGACCCTTGGTGGTTCTTAGCTGGATGGGTCCTGCATAGTCGATTCCCGTTTTAGAAAACGGTCTTCCCGGGCTCACTGTTGCTGATGGTAGACTACCCATTAGTTGTTCCATGTGTTTTTGTTTGTAGCGAAAGCAGGTTATGCATTTTTGTATCACTTGTTTTACAGCTCGTCTCCCATCGATGATCCAATATTTCTGTCTCAGCATTGCAAGGGTAAGCTGTGTAATGTGCTTTGGTGGGTTTCCTCAATTATCCGTTGAGTAATTATGTTGTTTTTGCTTAGAATTACAGGCTGTTTGCTGGCGGTTGTCAGATTGGAGTTTTGGAGACGTCCCATCACACGCAGTAAGCCTTCGCCGTCTAGGAAGGGGTTTAATGAACCTAGCTTACTGTCCTTTTCTAGCTTTCTGTCCTTGTTCATGCGGGCGATTTCTGGTCCGAAATCTTGCTCTTGTATTATTTTTATAATTGTTGTTTCTGCTGCCTTAAGTTCATTTCCATTACGATTTTCTTGTTTGCAGTTTTTTATGAATCGTAGACAGTATGCGACCGTGCGCTTGATTTTGCTGTATGTAGACTGTCTGCTAAATAACTCTGCAAGTATGTATGTGCGGCCTTTTTATTACGGTCGCCAGCACTCTCTTTTCTTCCAGCTCTGCTTGTAAATCTGATGGTGGATCCGGAACGGGTTCTTCAGTATTCCACCACTGCGGTGGTATAGTTTTTAGGAAGCTTGGTCCATGCCACCATAAGCTGTTGTCAATGCGCTGCTTGGGTGTTATGCCACGTGAGGCGGCGTCCGCGGGATTTTCCTGAGACTTCACGTGATGCCAAGTTGCTGTTGGTAATGTCTTCTTAATCGTCGCGATTCTATTTGCCACAAACGTTTTGAAGCGGCTTGGGTCTCCTTTAATCACCAGAGTGTTATTGTTGAATCTGACCAAGAGTATGTATTAACGTTTTCAAGCTTCATGGTATCTTGAACGTGTTTCATTAATTTTGCCAATAATAAGGCTGCATTTAACTCGAGGCGAGGGATTGATAGCTTCGTTTTGATTGGTGCAACACGTGTTTTGGACATTAATAGCTGAGCTGCTGGTTTACCGTTGTCATCCACTGTCCTACAATAAACCACTGCCGCATAGGCGTGCTCTGACGCATCATCAAAACCGTGTAGTTCCGTTTTGCATCTAGACGTTGTACTGAGCCATCTTGGAATTTTTAATCTTGATATCTCATTCAGGTCATCTTTGTAGTTCTGCCATTTGGCACTTATTCTTTCTGGTAGTTGTTCATTCCAGCTTAATCCCATTTTCCAAACATCCTGCATCATGATCTTGGCCATGATTGTTGTCGGCGACAGCCATCCTATGGGGTCAAAGAGCTTTGAAGAGTCAGATAGGAATGAGTGCTTGGTGTGCTGGTTGTTGGCCAGCTGCAGTCCGGCTATATCGAATTCGAAAATATTTTCCGCCGGGTTGTATAGTATTCCCAACGTTTTAATGGTGTCATTTAATTTTATTTTAATATTTCCGTTGGCTTGTTGCTCTCTAGGAATGCTTTGCAATATTTTGGGAGAGTTGGATGCCCATTTTCTCAAATTGAATCCACCTTGTGCTTTGAGGGCTTGCAGTTCTTGCAGCACCAGTAGAGCCTCGTCAATGCTGTCTGCGCCAGTGAGTAAATCGACCATATAGAAGTTGGTCATCATTATTTTAGCTGTTTTTGGGTGAGTATTGGATCCTTCCTTGGCCAGTTGAATCAATGTTCTTACCGCTAGGAAGCTGGCAGTGGAAGTTCCGTATGTTATTGTTTTTGGCCTATATGCTTTTATCGGCTCGGACGGGTCCTGTCTCCATAATACTCGGTGATAGTTCTGGTCGTTTGTGTTGAGCCAGGTTTGACGGAACATTTTCTCGATGTCGGCTGTCATGACAATCTTGTGTTTTCTCCACCTTAGTAGTATGTCGGCCAAGTCTTCTTGTAGTTTGGGCCCGGTCATCATGATGTCGTTTAACGAGACCCCAGTTGTTGATTTTGATGATGCATCAAACACCACTCGAACCTGCCTGGTTTGATAATGCCATGATGAGGTATGTAATACATATTATCGACGCGCTCAACTTTTGGCTTTTCTTGTATTAACTCCATGTGGTTCAAATCTATATATTCTTGCATGAATTGTTTATATAATTGTTCGTAGTCCGGATCTTTGACAAATCTTCTTTCGATTTGCAGAAGTCTGGCTGCTGCTCTTTCCCTAGATTCTCCAAGTTTGACTTGATCGTCCTTAAATGGAATTTTTACTATAAATCGTCCATCTGTGTGTCGAATCAATGTTGGTTGAAATATCTCCTCAACTTGATTTTCTTCTGCTGTAAGGCTTCTTTCTTCAGGAATGCTATCAACCTCTATAAATAATTTTAGTTGCTCTTCGATTGATTTTGTCGTACCCATGGCTCTTCTTACTCAGTTGTCCATGTTACTCATTCTGCCGATTACAATCCATCCGAACTCTGTGTTCTGCGCCATTGGCTCTCGGTGGCTACCTTTGATAATGTTGTTAGCTATTATTAATTGATAGTAATCTGTGCCTAGTTAGATTTCAATCGGTTGAGATAAATTGTAGTGTGGATCTGCTAGTTTTATGTTGTTGAGATGGGTCCATGTGGTATTTTCGATATCAGCTTCTGGTAGTTGTTGAGTTAATTTGTTTAATACCAAAGCTTCCACGTCCAAACTAAATTCTCCATTGAATCTTGGCATCAGCTTTATGCTGATTGTATGTTTGCAGTTTCCTGCTTCACTACCGCCAATGCCTGAAATGTTCACATGTGTTTTTCTCTTTTTGATGTTTTTGCAGATTGGCAGCTCTCGATGATATTAATGTAGCTTGGGACCCTGAATCAATTAACGCCCTAATTGTGGTGAGATGTCCAGTGTCCGTTGCTACTCTAACTATTGTAGTTGGTAGTAATACAGGTCCTTGTTGTTTAACTACTAGAGTTTGTGTTGTCCCCATGTTGGTCGATGCCTTATTGTTACCATGCAGAAGAGTGTGTGAGGTGATGTCCTTGGCACACAATGCATCGTATTGCGGATCTGCATGGGCTACTCCTTGGATGTCGCGTTAAACAACGTACACAAGTAGTTGTTTCGCTGACCAACTTGCTTCTGTCTAACGTTGGCATTAGCTTGAACTGATTGCAGTCTTGCAGCTGATGCTTTCCTTGGCATCCCTTTACAACTGGCTGTCTACGGTTGTAGCGTGTACCCGTTTCACCATGGTACCATTGGTTGCGGTTGTACGTATACCACCTTGGTGGACCCCATAGCCTCTAGCGATTGGAATCTTCTTTTTATGAAGCTGAAGAATTCATTGATTCGTTTAGTTTCTCTCGGATTCTCTAATGATGTTTCGTAGAGCGTAGTGGTTTCCGGGTCTAGCTTTTTGCCTAGAATGAACATCACTAGGGCTTCAAAAGGAGAGTGTAATTTTAACTTGTTGATGTTGTGTAATATTTCAGCTGTAGTATCACGCAAATTACGAATTACTGCCGCTGATGGTGCATGTATTGTTGATAAAGTTAATAATGAGTTGAAATACTTGTTTGATAATAATCTGGGGTTGTTGTATCTTCTTTGCAGCATTTCCCAAGCCTTGTTGTAATTGTCACCAGTTGTTGAGAGGTGACTGATCAACTGAGCTGCTCCCTTTTGTAGATTTGCCTTCAAGTACGTCATTTTAATTGTGTCCGATAGCTTATTGTTGTTGTGGATGAGCTCGGTGAAAATATCGTTGAAGGAGCTCCAATGCTCATAATCGCCATGAAATGTTGGTAGCTCTATCTTGGGCAATTGTACCTTGGCTTCTCCAGCCTGGTTCGAAGTCTCTTCTTTCCGGTTGCACTGCCATCGCAATGTTGTTACGTCTACTCTATCCTTGAGAGCATCATAGTA
The DNA here is from genome assembly GCA_963691935.1 of Nephrotoma guestfalica. NCBI lineage: Eukaryota > Metazoa > Arthropoda > Insecta > Diptera > Tipulidae > Nephrotoma > Nephrotoma guestfalica. The sequence goes on along the minus strand of OY829916.1, from coordinate 613,763 downwards.
GTTATTTTGGAAGTAGGGAGCTGTTTGCTCTTGCTCTTTCATTTCTACTAAGAGCTCTATGTGCAAATCGTCAATTGTCCCCATTTCTTGGGATAATTGAGCCATTTTTAGCTTTATGAACTCCATTGGAATGTTTTTGTTGTCTAATGCATCTTCAATCGATTCTAATTTTCTGTGCATCCTCCTCATTAGGACATCTTGCTTCTTGAGCAGATTCTGGTTGTTGTGTGCTATCCCTTTACTGGAATTTTCAGACTAATGCTGGTAGTCCTTACTTGATGATTCAGATGATTGATTAGTTTTGTTGGTTGATGAAGTTTCATCTCCTTGGTCGATGTTATTTGACTCCTCGTCGGCAAAGTTGAATTTGGAAGATGCGTCTGGGGCTGGCGTTGATGGCAAGGATGATGCGTTTGGGCGTTGACGCATATCTTCAATATATTTTGGAAATCCTTCCCATTCTATTTGCCTGTCTTTATAGTATTGGTGTTTTGGATCTAGTTCTGGCTGGAACTCTCTTATTTGATTGTCCACATCGACGTATTCGTTGTACGTCTTTTTGAGAGTTGCTAATTTCGCATCAAGAAATTTTTTAGTTTTCCGAGCTGCACCATCTTTTTTATAGTTCGAGATGATGTGCTCCAACTTTACTGCCATGTCATTTTGCTGCTGCAATAACCGCTCCATGTCTATGTTTTTATTGACAGGGGTGTTGGACTGTTGTTGTATGGCGTAGATTGATTTATTTGCCGGTTGTTGATGGGCCGTTGAATTTCGATACCTGTTGTTGTGAGTTCGATGCTTCGACGTATCTTGGCCTGTAGCAATATGTTTGGGGAACGTGTTGACTGCTGGTTGTTGTGGTAGCTCAAATTCTCAATGTAAAATTCCTTTGCAAAATGAGTTTTATTGCCCGCCGGTTGTTCTGGGGGCTCGAAGGACTATGTAAAAATCTGGTCTTTGCCTAGATTTATGTACTTAGTTGAGTATTTGGTTTACCACTGGTGAGCTCCAAATATTCACTGAGAATTAAACCAACTGTTGTTATGCGTTTATAATTCAATTCTATATTATTACCTCGATAAACCGGGTTTTTTATACATGAAAATTGCTTACGCATAAAATCAACATTATTTATATACAACAAAAACACACAATACAATATACAAACAATTAAAAACTGTTTAATTTGCTACAATATACAATATTCCACCCGTTACGATACTGTGTCATCGACCGCTTGGAATATTGTATTATTGCGCATGTTGACATTGATTCAACACTTTATTTAAATAATTTTAGGTTATTTGTGTATCGCAGTTAAAAAATTCCCCTACATGTTCTACTATAAAAAAAAATTGTTTCTCAGTCACTCTCATGTAGATATTTTATTCTTGTCTCTTTTTAATTTTGTACAAAATCTTGTAATTTTGAATGGAATAGCGCTATTATTCATCATGAATCATCGGAACGTAATATCATAAACGTATGCGTACACATAAAATAAGAGTACATGTGTTTAATTGAACTTTATTAATCTCCATAGAAATACACAGATACGTATGCACGGCAAAACGACCTTTTGGGCGTTTTTCAACTATAAAATTGTTAATTTTTTAGTTATGTTGACGTGCAATGTCTCATTTTTTTCGTTATTCTTTGCTCTATAGCCACAAATAGTGAAATTAATTCAAACATGATAAAAAATTAGCCGGAACTCACAAATTTAAATTTTTTTGAAAGAAACCAGATACTGTCACGCACAGTCGTTCAACCATTGTTTTTTCTGCTATATATTCTAACATTTTTTGTCAGAATAGAATCAGAACTGAAGGACTTAAATATTTCATCATTGATTTCCTTACTGAGCCGTTGTCGATAGCGACGTATGGTCTCTTTGGAAACTGCAATTGATTCTAAATCATGCCCTAATGCATTTGCAGTGGTAATCGCCACCACAGAAGAACAACTTCTGAATTGTTTATTTTCGATCGATCCAACTACTATATTCTTATCAATCACGTTCTTCATATGTAGCGATCAGTGAAATGAAAAGGAATTTTTTGTTTGCTTTAGTTTCTTTTCTACATGTGCTTGAGATTCACTGTCGCTAGAACACAATGTAAGTGAGCTGGTGTCCGAAATGATTAAGTTTGTATCTGTTTCTTGAGATCTACTTGTTGAAGGTTGTAGATCATTAATCGCCAATGTGGAATTGCTCTCATCCATTGATCGTAATGAACGAATGTTAAAAGCATTAACATTTCGTTGTTGCTCGAGAAACCACAACTTTGACGGATCTTCTGTTTTTGCAAAACTAAGATCATGACAACTAATGAAATTTTTAAACTTAAAAATCAATATCAAAAATCAATTAATATTTTATAAAACTTATTTTATTATTCGAATAAAGACGTTACTGGTTCAACTTCTAACAGTCTTCTTCCAACAGTCATTGTTTTAACTAAACTGATCCTATTTTATACATAGTTTCATCCTTCGTAATAAATGCGTTACTCATCATGAGTCATCGGAAAGTAATATCATAAAACTAGGCGTACACATAAAATAAGCGTACATGTGTTTAATTAAGTGCAAGTTCTTAAAATAGATGTGTTTTCGCAGATACGTATGCACTGTAAAATGACCTTTTGGGCATTTTTCAATTATAAAATTAATTAGTTAATTTTTTAGTTATGTTGACGTGCAATGTCTCATTTTCTTCGTAATTCTTTGCTCTATAGACACAAATAGTGAAATTTAGTCAAACATGATAGGCACTATTTTAAAAATTTGCCGGAACTCACAAGTTTTAATTTTTTTGAAAGAAACAGCCCGAAAACAAATTTGCTACTACGCCAACCACCTTTTTTATCATTTCATTGAATTCGGCATACTCAAAAATACTTAGAAAATAGTAACCCGGCATTACTTGAACGAGCTGAAGCGAAAGAGAGAAGAAAACGACACTAAGGGTCGTTTTAGTGTTTTGTTTGCAAAAAACCAATTTGAACGACCTCTAAACGTGGTCCGACCTGAACATTTGCATAAGGTAATTTCTAATAAAAACGAATATTTTTAGCCCTGAGCTCGATAGAAAAAAAGAGATAAGATTCCCTCCATACAAAAATGGGTCACCCTTATATATATATATATATACATATATATACATATACATATATACATATATACATATATATATATATATATATATATATATATATATATATATATATATATATAAATATATATATATATATATATATATATATATATATATATATATATATATATATACATATATATATATATACATATATATGTAGATATATGTATATATGAGCATATATATGTATATATGAGCAAGTATATACCGGGTGTTTCTTTTAAACTGAGACGATCAAGTATCTCGAAAAATAGCCACTCTACGGAAAAAATGTCCATAATCAAAATTAAATCATACCGCGGGGGAAATACATTATTGCAAAAAAATAGTCCCCCATCCCCGCTTTGTAGGTGGGGCGGGGGTAACTTTTAAACTAAGATAGGAAGCCATATTTTTTATTGCAGATACGGGTTCTACGACTAAAAGTACGTATGATTTGAATGAAATATTTTATCCGGTTCATGATAGATGGCGTTGTAATCGACGAAAGTCAATTTTTTCAATTTCTCCTTCTTAGAACACACACATTCGATTCTGCAATACGTTTGAAATAAAAAACATCACGTTTTCCATCACGTTAGCCCTGAGCTCGATAGAAAAAAAGAGATAAGATTCCCTCCATACAAAAATGGGTCACCCTTATATATATATATATACATATATATACATATACATATATACATATATACATATATATATATATATATATATATATATATATATATATATATATATAAATATATATATATATATATATATATATATATATATATATATATATATATATATATATATATATATATATATACATATATATGTAGATATATGTATATATGAGCATATATATGTATATATGAGCATGTATATACCGGGTGTTTCTTTTAAACTGAGACGATCAAGTATCTCGAAAAATAGCCACTCTACGGAAAAAATGTCCATAATCAAAATTAAATTATACCGCGGGGGAAATACATTATTGCAAAAAAATAGTCCCCCATCCCCGCTTTGTAGGTGGGGCGGGGGTAACTTTTAAACTAAGATAGGAAGCCATATTTTTTATTGCAGATACGGATTCTACGACTAAAAGTACGTATGATTTGAATGAAATATTTTATTCGGTTCATGATAGATGGCGTTGTAATCGACGAAAGTCAATTTTTTCAATTTCTCCTTCTTAGAACACACACATTCGATTCTGCAATACGTTTGAAATAAAAAACATCACGTTTTCATTGGAAATACTCGAAATTCGTCGTCAAAACAATTTATTCAGTTTTGTAAATCACATTTAACGTTTGTGTTATTTCTTATCTTCATGTTTTTCGTAATTGCAAAATAAACGATAAAATACTTTAGAATGGAGCGTTTAACTGTGCCAGAGAAAATTGAAATGGTTCTGGCTTATGGAGAAGCTGACAGAAATCTTGAAAATGCTGTTGCTATTTACACTCAACGTTTTCCGGATAGGATTCGTTCACGTGCTTCATTTGGCCGTACTATCAAACAATTTATTACTGATGGAAATGTTCAACCGAAAAAAGGACCCGTATAGCAACAGTCACTGGAGAAAATAATGAAATAGCTGTATTGGCAGCAGTGGCTCATAATCCTCATGTTAGTACACGAGAAATAGTTCGCGATTCCGGATTGTCCCTCACCAGTGTTATATCATATCATGTGTCTTTACACCAAGATCTTCGTGGTGCTGATTTCCAAAATCGGGTAACTTTTTGTCAATGGGCACGTGAACAAATGCAACAAAACCCCAATTTTTTTCGTTGCGTAATGTTCTCTGACGAATCGTCTTTTACAAACCATGGAACGGTTAATCGACACAACATGCATTATTGGAGTGTTACAAATCCGCACTGGCTTCGTCAAGTTGAACTTCAGCGTCCTTGGACTGTCAACGTGTGGTGTGGAATAATTGGCAACAAACTCATCGGCCCTCACATTATTGAAGGCAACTTGAATGGTCAAATCTACCGAAATATTTTGGAAAATGAATTGCCAATATTACTTGAAAATTTGAGCTTAAAAGTGAGACGGAACATGTGGTTTCAACATGATGGTTGTCCTGCACACTATTCGGTGGTGGCACGTGAAATACTTGATCGTGATTTGAATGGTCGCTGGATTGGTAGAGCTGGTCCGGTAAATTGGTCTGCCAGAT